>BLSH010131159.1:201526-222091 GCA_018402905.1 Glandirana rugosa | reverse complement strand
GTAAGGGGTTTACTCCCTTTTGTGAGATACTGTGTGCATATATATATATATATATATATATATATATATATATGTATGTATATATATATATATCTGGATTTGGATGAAATTATTTAATATCATTGATGTGGTAAGGGACAGACTCGGTGAAAACAGGTTTCTTTACTGGAGTAGTGAGCTGCTGCACAAAGGACAAGGGAATAAGTCCTAGCAGTGGCAGCCCACCCATTAGGGACGCATGGTGTCGCCCCCCCATCCATGCGTCCAGTCCCCTAATCTACATGCAGGGAAGCTGGAGGCTCTAATAGGCTTCAAAAGAAGCTGGGCTCGGGGCGCAGAGCACCATGCTCCAAGCCCACCCAGTTGTGTGACAATAGTGAATGAATATTCACTATTTTCATTCTGATCCTCCTTACGGCCAATCAGGAAGAGGGACAGGTGATCGTATTGGATGCCTAGGAGGAGGAGGGAGATGCATGGTGGAAGCTGCCCTGAGGAGGAGGAGACTCTCGCCTGTAGGAGCGCTGCCCGCCCGCAACCTAGATGGGGTAAGTACAGGGCTGGATGACTGACCGACTGACTGACCACAAGACCCCTGGCAGTGGGGTGCTAACCAGAAGCCACCACTGAGTCCTATGACATCAATATATTTTTAAAAAGTTGAATCACATGCTGGCTTCCCTTCTTAACAATCTCTACCAGAATTACCAATTGTGTCAACTGTTAGAGCCATTACTAAGACCCTTATAGGAGCTCCACTCTGTAATGTAGAACAAACAAATAACTTTTTACCTGGCAGGGGTTGGGCTGTGGTAAAGGTGAGCCTACACACTGATGAGGATGGGGTGGATGGGTTGGTTGTATTTCATTTTTTATTTTTTCCCAACAGATTTGCTATAAATATTATTTGTTTTATTTAACAACATACAAAATGTAATTATCTATGAATACTTTGCTACCTAAGAGAAAGGAAACTGACCTAAAGCCTAACTATGCCCCCCCCTCGCATCCATATCCAACCCCCCGTGATGATATTACGGGCAGGGACACACAAATACTCGCAACCATTTTGTGAGGGTCAGCCATGACAGTTTTAGCTTAGGACAAAACCCCTCACTCCTCATTCCCCCTCCCAACAACTTAGAAATTTTTGGGTCCCTTGAACAGACGCCAAGGAGTCTGGAAGAATGTTTTGCAGGCCCGATCTTAACCAATAAATCAGATCCCTTAAAGGACAGTACAGCAGGTCTCAGATAAGGGAGAGAGCTATAATTCTCTTCAGAAAGCTGCGACCTTCCAGTAACCCTAAATCAACATGAAAAGGTAGAAAATATACCCACAGCTCCTAACTCCAGATAGGAACGTGACATATTAATAAAAAGTGTATATCTGTATGTGGGCAGGCATACCGATTAAAACAAACCCAAATATCAATTAATTAATTATAAGGGAACCCACTGATAGTTTATCCTCTTCCCAGGGTCATAGAAAGTGACAAGTCTGTCATGTTTAGGCTTGTCTTGATGCACTGTGGATGCTGAACTCAAATTCCCTTATGATGAATTTGCACGATAATGCCATCCCGAGATATGGTTTTTAGACTGTAAATTGCATATTAGGGAAGATTGTTATTTCACGGTGGTGTGCCCTGGACAGCCCACGGGCCCTCCTTACCCATGTAAGTGGTCAGGGGCATACGGCCCCACCCCTTTACACCCAGAGAAAAAGGGAATGCGAAGGACAGCTCTCAGTTCTCACCTTACCATCAAAGAATGAACATCCGAGAAACCATGGACTCATCATCGAATCTCTGATTGATCACGGACATTTAAATGCAAGTAACTTTCCATTCTGTGTTATCTCTTTTGTGCTGTATATTATGTCTCTTATTGCTTTGTAACATCATTTGTCTGTAAATATTTTACTTCACCAAACTTGACCTTTTCATTATTAAACCTTATTCTGAAAAGTGTTAACCTTTTCCAAAAAGCTCTTAATGCAAGCTATAACGAATCTGTTCCTTTGAAGAGCACTACTGTTTAAGATTACTCATTTGAATATTTCTGTCTGTGGTGACAGCGTGTGTTACAGGTGGTTATTCTAAAATCACAATTGGTTTTGCTAATTGTTGGAGACCTAACACTCCGGATCAAATCTTAGTGGTGGCACGGAAAGAGTTAATTGTTTGAATTAGCCCGGTAACATTCGCTCTCAGGTGGCTGGCACTTAGACGGTGGTCCCGCAAGCTGGGAAATCTTTGTGCTGAAAGCAGCTGGGAGTAGTATTGTTACGTTAGTGACAAGCTCAATTGGTCCTCTGTCACCAGTGAGTGAGGAGGGCAGTGATCTGATACCCGCGTTCGTCAAATATTGGTTGGCAGCGGTTGGATTGTTCTGCCTTAAGAGCATTCAGTGCATTGTTAGGAATTAGCTCTGCACTGAAGGATTGTAACCTTTGTGGAAACAGTCCTTAGAGACACCCTGGTGCATATTTTTTGTTTTTTAAAGAGACATACAGCAGCAACTCCTTCCTACAGCACTTTCTATCTCTGCTTTCTGTTATATCTTTCCTGCTTGCAAAATGTCTGGGGTATCAGTGTATAAGAAGATGAACAAAGATGACCTGACTGCTGAGTGTACAACAAGAGGCCTTGACGTTAGTAACAAAACTGATGAAGGCCCTACAGTATGATATCTGAACAGACCAGAACACGGGGGAACTTGAAGCTGAGCCCTGTTCCCAATACTCCAGAGGCAAGTGGTTCAGACTCGACAGCTTCACAGGATAGGCACACATAGACTGACATGGCAATACCTCTGAGTGTCCCCTCTAGGCCACAGCAGGAGCAGGCCAGTCCCAGATTGCCTGCAAACAGCATAGACTCTCCTAAAATGCAGGAAACACTCCAGCGCCTCAGCGAAATGGATCCTGGGATGTACCTGCAGTTTCTGGAACGCAGGGCTGCGGCTGAGAGAAAGAGGAACGCAGGGCTGAGAGGGAGGCTGATCGTCTGCATGAACGGGAGAAGTTGACACTCCAACAGCAGCGACAGGCTCAGAACCTCGGATCCCTAGAGCACAGGGACACCTCTCTGCCTGTGAGCCCAGCCACCAAATTTCCAGTCATGGAAAAGGACAGTGACATTGATGTATATGGATGTGGTAAGCCGTTTACATACCACATTCCAACAGTGGACTATAGGCCTGAAAGCCAATTCCTTTGAGGCCCTGGAAGATCTCATGATTGAAGATCAGCTTTTGTACATCTGTCCTCCAGATGTCAGACAGTTTGTGTTAGAGCGGAAGCCCGGTTCTGGTAAAGTCGCTGCAGAACTGGCCGATACCTACATCAGCACTCAGGTATCAGACCATCACAAGTCTCTGCCGAATGTCTGGAAAGGGGGAAAATTGCACGTAGCAACCCCTCCTCTGCCTGCCAACCAAGCTTCTCAGCAGTCTGAACCTGCAGTTCCTGGCACCAAGCCCGCCCTGACTGACAACCAAAGGTGTTACTCCTGTGGAAGCCTGGCCATCTTAAGACACAGTGCCTGGAGCAGATGCAGATTACATCACCTTGCCAGCCGGCCAGCAACTCTTCTTCATTGCTGTTTGTCCGCAAGAAAGCTTGGGTGACCACCACCAACTTGCAGCACGTCACCGCGGGCAACCGGATTGTCACTGGTTTCCGGGACACAGGAGCTGAAGTCACTTTGGTCCGACCAGAGGTGATAGAAAGAAGGCACATAATTCCTGGGAAGTTTTTTACCCTCACTGGAGTTGGGGGGACCCGCTTGCGAGTTCCCCCGTGCCCATGTTTTTATTGATTGGGGTGCCGGGAGTGGAATGAGAGAGGTGGGAGTCTCGGACGAGATCTCCACAGGTGTTCTGTTGGGCGCTGACTTAGGCACCCTTGTGTCATACTATGCCTCTGCTAAGAGCACCCAGGATGCTCCCACGAAACACTCTGGACCTACCAAGGTACTGTTTACAGATGTTGGGGTAATATCTGGGAAACCTATGGATGGACAGAGGGAGGGGGAGGGTGGAGTGGAGACGCAGGGCTCTCCTTTGGTTAAGCAAGGAGAGGAAGTTCCCCTGCATGTGCCAATATCAGATGCATGTGTAGTTGATGATAAGGATGTCATTACTGAATGTAATAATGTTTTGTCTTTGAATGTCGCCCACAATGCTGAACGGGGGCAGGAGACACCGTCTTTGGCTGCAGAGCCGAGGAGTGGCCCAGATGGTCCATGTCTGTGCTCTGATCCAGAGGACTGTGCCTCCCAACAGAGGTCTGTGTGTATCAGTGGAGGGCTGGCTGGTCCTTGTAGTGCTACAGCAAAGCTAGGATTGCTGACACAAACAAGTCTTGCAGCATTCAACAGGCAATCTGTCAGCTTCCCTGCTGAGAAAGATACACAAAAGCCTGAAAAGGACAATGAACAGATGAGTTTGACAAGTCTGCCGGCAGGGGGGCTGGAGACTGGAAGGGTTAAACCACTGCTTACTGTGTCCGGTCAACCTAAGAGGCATGGGTTGAAGGTGTCACCTGATCTGATACAGGTGACATCAGAATGGCCAGAGACAGTACACCTGAAGGGGAAGAGATAGGTGCACTGTTAGATGAGGTAGCTGACAATCAGGGAGTGGGCTTAGGCCATCAGCTACCAGGGCCCTTCTCCCTCCAGGTACCTGCGATGCTGGCAGTGCTTAGCACATGTCATGTCAGGGTCATGGCAAACCCTGGGAGAGAACACCATAGTGTCCATGGGGTGGGCAGCAGGGTGTATCCTCCCCTCACCCCTGCAACCCACCGTGCCTCACAAGAAGTGCAGACAGGTGGCATAAAGGAGACTGAGGGAATACTGCAGTTAGGGGTCATTCAAGGAGCTCGGACAGCCTGGACACCCCCTGTCATCTTAGTTCCTAAAATAAGTCAGATGACCAGGCTTCTGGGAGGCTGTACAATGCTGAATGCCGACCTGCATTTGTGGTCTCCCCCATGCTTGGGAACCATTAAGTGGCCAAGCAGCTGGCAGATGCCCGCTGTCTCAATATCATTGACCTGAGCAGGGGACGTGGACCAACCCCTCTAACACAGAAGGCTCAGAATGAGTCAGCCTTCATCACCCCATGTGGCGTGCTTGCTTTGGCCGCAATGCTACCTGGGATTGAGAACACACCAGTCACCTCTCCAGAGGTCCAGACCGACCTACGGTGTGGGATGGAACCTTGTGGAGTGACCTGCTTGAGGGACCTGGAAGGGATTGGTCCTGTCTGGGTGGAGCACCTGGTGCTCCTGTCAGCAGTCCTGAACAACCTGCCAGGGCCCACTTTGACAGCTCCACCCTAATAACTGTCAGATGGGCATGTCAGCTGTTCGGTACTGGGAACAGCAGGGAGGAGAAAATACCCAGAGGTTAGGAAATGGGAAGGTTGAAGCTAGAATGGCCTGGCCTACTCCTCAAGCCAACATACTGGTTGTGTCATTCCTGGGTACAGCTGGCTACAATAGGATGCGGGAGTGGCACTATAGGTGCCCAGCTGAACCTGTGACTGACCGACCAACCCGAGCACCAATGGACCTGGGATCCTTAACGCCAGTGTGTAAGAAGGACGGTGCTCTCCTGACAAAGGTACTGGCCGGTGCACCTGAGACACGGACCCTGGAAAACCCTGATCCGGTCCTGGTGCACACCGATGCCAATACCTTTGGGTCAGGTGCAGCCCTGGGCCAGAGGGACGAGACAGAAGAGGAATATCTCATTCTCTACCTAGGCAGGAAGGCACCCCCTTGGTTAACCTATGCCTCTTCTGGACAGAAGTGTGTTGTGGTCAGGTGGGCACCCTGGAAGCTGCCACGTGATCCAGGTGGTTACAGCCGCCGGGTACTCGCCCATCACAACCTACCTTGCGGGTCCTAGGGAGAACAACCCACTCCTTGAAGGGAGCCTGGTTCTCCAGCAAGACAAATGGGCCAGTCCGCACAAAGGTAAAAGCCTTAGCCAGGCACACTTGTGTTGCCACATGGCAAGTCAGCCGCAGAGGGTTGCGTCACGAGGAGAATTGCATTCCCCTCCCATGCAACCACCCGAGGGGGGAGATGTGATGATATCACGGGTAGGGACACACAAATCTTGCAACCATTTTGTGAGGGTCAGCCATGACAGTTTCAGCTTAGGACAAAACTCCTCACTCCTCATTCCCCCTCCCAACAACTTAGGAATTTCTGGGTCCCTTGAACAGATGCCAAGTAATCTGGGGGAGTTTTTTCCAGGCCCGATCATAAACCAATAAATCAGATCCCTTAAAGGACAGTACAGGAGGTCTCGGATAAGGGAGAGAGCTATAATTCTCTTCAGACAGCTGCGCCCTTCTAGTAACCCTAAATCAACATGAAAAGGTAGAAAATATACCCACAGTTCATAACTTCAGGCATACCGATTAAAACATAATCAAACATTGATGAATTCACTTATAAGGAAACCCACTGATAGTTTATCCTCTTCCCAGGGTCACAGAAAGCGACAAGTCTGTCATGTTTAGGCTTGTCTTGATGCACTGTAGCCGCTGAACTCAAATTACCTAATGATGAATTTGCACGATAATTCCATCCCGAGATATGGTTTTTAGACTGTGATTTGCATATTAGGGAACCACGGTCCGCCCTGGACAGCCCACAGGCCCTCCTTACCCATGTGAGTGGTCAGGGGCATACGGCCCCACCCCTATACACCCAGAGAAAATGGGAATGCGGAGGAAAGCTCTCAGTTCTCACCTTACCATCAAAGAACGAACATCCGAGAACCCATGGACTCATTATCGAATCTCTGATTGATCACGGACATTTAAATGCAAGTAACTTTCCATTCTGTCTTATCTCTATGCTGCTGTATATCATGTCTCTTATTGCTTTGTGACATAATTTTTCTGTAAATATTTTACTGCACCAAACTTAACCTTTTCATTATTAAACCTTATTCTGAAAAGTGTTAACCTTGTCCCTAATGCTCTTAATGCAAGCTATAACGAATCTGTTCCTTTGAAGAGAGACACTGTTTAAGATATCTGAATATTCCTTTCTGTGGTGACAGCGTGTGTTACAGGTGGTTATTCTAACATCACAATTGGTATTGCTAATTGTTGGAGACCTAACACTCCGCATCAAAGGTTAGTGGTGGCACTGAAAGGGTTAATTGTTTGAATTAGCCCAGTAACAATTGCTCTCAGGCGGCTGGCACTTAGTCGGTGGTCCCTCAAGCTGGGATATCTTTGTGCTGAAAGCAGCTGAGAGTGGTATTGTTACGTTAGTGACAAGTGCGGTGTGAGCTCAGTTGGTCCTCTGTCACCATTGAGTGAGGAGCGCAGTGATCGGATACCCGCTTTCATCACACACCCCCCTTCCCCTGTGGCCCTCACTTTTATACTTACCATTTCCAAAATCTTTAGTCCATTTATGGAATACCACAGGGTCCTCTCATCCCCTCATCTCTTTTCAAGGCTGGGTGGTCCTCAATGATGCAGAGAGCAGTGCTGATGTAATCATGTATGCACCGGCAACATACTCATAACATACTCCTAATGATGTCCTCAGTCCTCCAGATCAAGTGACTGTGGCAATTTTTCAACTAGGAAGACTGATGACATCTTGTAGTAAGAGGTACTATGGGGGACGGCTCTCGACTGATTTTTTTTTTTTTTTTTTTGCAAAATTAGCTGGTGGATATTTGTAAAAAAAATGTCTGGAGTTGGTCTTTAAAATATTTGGTAATGATTGGGAATCAAGCAACAGTTATATTTATGCTAAATGTGTAGCTAGAAAAATAATTTCAAAAAACATCATTCACAATATACTGTACACAGCAAATAGTGTTCTTTTAAATAAATGAAACCAGTGTTTTACATTTGTTACAGGTAGGATATAATGCCTGATAAATATATCTTAAAGGAACATGTCTAGATATCAATTCAGCTAAATTTATAGCAAAGGGGAAAATAGTAGAACATTAAAGTCAACACAAACCTATATATTATTTGCTTTGATCTTGGAGGCTTGCCCAGTTTGCTCATTTGTTCGGATTTTGTACGTGTTTTTTGTTCCAAGAAGCGAGGAATTTGAAATGGATTTCACCAGGCAGAACTCATATTTTAAATCTGTAGAAGAGGAGAATCTATCTGATCTGACATCTGCAGTGCGCTAAGCTTTCAAAAGAAGCATGCAAAAGACAAAGTGAAACAGCAACTGCACAAATTTATTGATTGCACGTGTTGCTGGTATGGGGTTGTACAAAGGCTAAATGGCAATCTAGGAAAAATAGAAACCTCCTTTATGCCTGAGCCCTAATGTATAATGCAATTTACGGCGCGCTACAAGCTAAAATGTTGCCACCAGAGGGCAGAAAAAGACTGTAATTGAACTGACAAGGCATGCTTGACAAGTATATAAAAATGTAATATAAAAAGACATTGTAAATGTAATTGATACTCATGGATTTTTTAAGATACTGGACTCACATATAGCATTTTATTAAAACTTAATTCAAGGTATATACAAAAACACAGTTTAATGCAGTTATGTATACAATAAACAATAAATAAATATGTTTTTAAATAGAAGGAATATAGTGTAAGTCAGGGCTCAAAATTTCAAGTCCTAAGCTACTAGCCAGGCCTTCAGGGTTACTCGCCACCAGTTGCCCCACCCAACCCCTACCGTGTCCCGCCCCTAACCCCCACCCCTACACACGCACTCATAAATTCTCATGAAATGACACTTAAATGTTTTATGCAGAATTAAGATACACAAATGAATAATGACAACAACTTTCTCAGTGCCCATTAGTGCAGCCTCACCTGTGCTCATCAATGCAGCCTCATCTGTACCCACCATTGCAGCCTCACCTGTGCCCACCATTGCAGCCTCACCTGTGCCTACCATTGTAGCCTCACCTGTGCTCACCATTGTAGCTTCACCGGTGCCCACCATTGCAGCCTCACCTGTGCCCACTATTGCAGCCTCACCTGTGCCCACCATTGCAGCCTCACCTGTGCCCACCATTTTAGCCTCACCTGTGCCCACCATTGTAGCCTCACCTGTGCCCACCATTGTAGCCTCACCTGTGCCCACTATTGCAGCCTCACCTGTGCCCACGATTGCAGCTTTACCTGTGCCCATGATTGCAGCTTCACCTGTGCCCATTAATGTTAGTCCCCCCCAGTACCTTGTCTGGGCAGCTTAGGCAACCTTAGGATTGGCTAAGCAAAATTACAAATTACTTGGCAGGTAAAACAGCATCTTTACATATATTTTAATTGTGTGTTTAGCTGGAGTTCAGCCTTAAGTATTCTTTATAGTAGGATTTAAAAAAAAATACCTGTTGGTTGCCATTAACAGTGGTAATTTGTTTTGTAACAATACCTTGACATTGCTTCTCCTAAAACTTCTTTGTTGTCTCTGGCTTCAATACAGTGGCGGCCTGTCCATTAGGGGCGCATTGGCGTCACCCCCTCTATCTACATGCAGGGCACCGGACCATGGATTCCAATGGGGGGGGGGGTTTAAGCACATAATTAGAGCCAGGGGCTCTAATAGGCTTCAAAAATGAGTGAATGGCTCGGGGCGCAGAGCATTGTGTTCCAAGCCCACCCAATTGTGTGACAATAGTGAATGAATATTCGCTATCGCCACATTGATCCTCCTCCCGGCCAATCAGGAAGCGGGTGTGAGACCCATCACCCAATTGGCTGAAAGGACAGGCGATCCTATTGTTTGTCTAGGAGGAGGATCATGCTAGGACACGCTGTCACCACCTGTAGGACACACTACCTGCCTGCCCGCTACCTTAATGGGGTAAGTGCTGGGCTTACCCCGTCCATCCAACTGTCCTCCTGCGGGGGGGTCATGGGTGCCGCCGACCGAGCAGAGGGGTGGTTGTTTGCCACCCCCCCCCAAAAAAACCACCAGCAACCACTGCATCTGTATGTCAATTCACAACCAGCCAAACTCATTGGGAGTGATAGTTCAATGTTAAATAAAATATACAGTATGTCTCTAAGTATAGGCTTTAGGCTTTAGTTACTTGTTTCAGCTATCCCACTTTATTTAAAGTAACAATAAAATCACTCCTATTATGAGCGCAAGGTTTCAATTTTCAGATGGTGGTACGTAGTAGATGATGGGAATTTTATAAAAGAAATGTTGTATAATTATATTGTTATAATTAAATACACAAAGTGCAGTTTCAAAACGTGTGTGTGTGTAAGAAAGTATGTATAAAATTATGCAAAATGGTGCTCTGGTCCTAAAGGAGGAAATCCTTGCGGGGCTGAAGTGGTTATAGGATCTCCAACACTGGGCATTGTGCTGGGGAATGTTAATATTCAAATTGCAGGAGGTAAGGGGTTAAAGCAGTATTAAAGCCAAAACCAAAACTGTGATATGTTGCAGCTTACCAATCATTAGATGTGGTGGTTGCATTCGTTTTCTTTTTTTAGGCTTTTCCCCATCTGTTTTCACCTAGTGATCTGGCCAGCAACACACCTCCTTAATTAGAGTGCAGCCACTCTGGATGAAGGAGCACATTTGGACAGCATTGTTAGTCTGGGGGGTGCTAGATATACTAGCAGATTTAAATATACTAACAAATAGGAGGCAAACTCCAGCTAACACTTTATAATCAGTTACAGCAAAGAGTCTTTTTTTTTCTTTTCGGGGTAAAAGTTTTACATGAATAAATAAAAGCTGATCAATGGAAGCACCCCTCTCAGCGTTAAGTGGTTTGGTTCATCCCTGAAAAGTGATACATCTGGAAGAGAGCTTGTTCTTTTAAAAAACAAAAAACTACAGATTTACTGGCAGGATCATCAGATAAAAATATAAGAAAGGGTTTTATACTCTGCTCATTTTTGTCCTTTACAAGCACATATATGCAGCTGGGATACAAGATACTTGCACGCTAGTATGAGGTTCCTACGGTGTAAAATAAATATAGCCTGACATGACAAGCCTCTGTTGGAGATGCAAAGAAGGGGAGGGTACAATCCTACATATTTTCTGGGCGTACCGACTTTGATTTGGGTAGAGACCCAGCCATATACCTACTGCACCTTTCAGATCTCCCACGACAATGCTACAAATGCTCCATTGGTCCACCTGCTGAATGCAGCAAGAGTCTGTAAACCAGCACTCTGGAAGCAGGAATCTCCCCCAGTTTGTTGTATTGGTTTTCTAGAATAAATTAAATTCCCTTCATGGAAAGTCTCTTGGCCTTAAAGTGATTGTAAACCCTGGAAAAATAAACAAAAAAAAACCTACAAGACAAAGGCATAGTGAGCCAGTATGCATCACACACTAGCTCATTATGAAATACTTACCTTAGATCGACGCTGTTGCCGCGGTCCCCGTACACCGATGTGACCGGTGGCATGTCTCCCAGAGCTTCTTCCGGGTTCACGGGGTCCAGTCAATCACAGCAAGGGCTCCAGCACTGTGATTAGTCGGAGACGCGATGATGTCACTCCCGCGTATGCACGCCGGAGCCATCGGTCATGGCACACTTACTGAAGAACCGGCTGTAAGGGCAATTATAATACCTTGTATGCATTATAATTTGCCTGCGCTAATAAGCGCATTTTTCAGCTCTTTTGCATAATGCATTTGATCGACCTGTGTTGAAGCAGACACACACACACACAGACACAGATTGCTTCATCTCACATAGCCGCTAGCAGGGATCTTGTCCTCCCTGGCTCTCGCTGCCGTGTTTATTTATACTGGTCAGACAGGTTTAACAGAAAGAACTGGTGGCATCACAATCAGCCAATCAGCCTCCAAGGCACAGTCACATGACATGAGCTCAAATACAAATACAACCAATCAATGACACACTTGATTACATTCAAACTATAAAATAGGAAAGGCATGTATGGGGGGGTTTGGCCGACCTCTATGAGAAGACAGCAAACAATGAGAGCCATGTGCTATCTTCATAGAAGCATTCCAAACCAAATCCACCACACATGTACAAACCTGCCAGTTACAATGAACCCCTACCAAATACAGTTCTTATAAAACTACATTCCATAAGGGTTATACTACTGTTCCATTAAAGGGTAAATTACAACACAAAGGAATATAGCTGTAGATCTCTGTCACATTGATCAGATGCCACAGAAAGCCTACAGATCATTATCCTTACATAAAAGGCAATACTAATTCCATAAGGCAAGTAAACTGCCGCCAAGCAGATCGATCTGTACAGAAGACAGGGGCCCCCTGATTGACGGTAATACACCCGCGCCACAGAACGTGCATTGCACCTCAAAGATCCGGACCAGCGTTTGCTCCAGCGATAACCGCACAGGGCGCCTGCTGGCCGGGATGATCGGGCGGTAGCGTGTAATTATCAATTGATGGAAGATATTCATTGTATTGGCCTTTCCTCAGTATCGGTTAAAGCCATATTCGCTGTACACAGCGAATACCGGTAAACCAACACTGGGAGACACTGTGACAATACATAATACACCCTAAATTTCTACAACACGGCACCCTTGGGCCGTTTCTTCAGTGCGCATGTGCCAATGACGTTGGCACATGCGGATACAGTAAATATCCTAAACCGTACAGGTTATAATAATGGTTCAGATGGTATGTAGGCTGGCTAATATACACTATTTTTTCAAAAATATTGGGACGCCTGCCTTAACACGCACATGAACTTTAAAGGCATCCCAGTCTTAGTCTGTGGGGTTCAATATTGAGTTGGCCCACCCTTTGTAGCTATAACAGCTTCAACTCTTCTGGGAAGGCTGTCCACAAGGTTTATGAGTTTGTCTATGGGAATGTTTGACCATTCTTCCAGAAGTGCATTTGTGAGGTCAGGCACTGATGTTGGACGAGAAGGCCTGGCTCGCAGTCTCTGCTCCAATTCATCCATGACATTCATAGTCTTCACATCTATCTTTTGTCTTCCGAAAAATCAAAATCGGCTGTCGAAAGGACCATACTAACGGTAAGAATTGTGGACGATGTAAAGGCAGGCATCCCAATACTTTTATATATACTGTATACAGTTGTGCTCATAAGTTTACATACCCTGGCAGAATTTATGATTTCTTAGCCATTTTTCAGAGAATATGAATGATAACACAAAAACATTCCTTTCACTCATGGTTATTGTTTGGCTGAAGTCATTAATACAAATCAACTGTGTTTACTCTGTTTAAATCATAATGACAACAGAAACTACCCAAATGACCCTGATCAAAAGTTTACATACCCCAGTTCTTAATACCGTGTATTGCCCCCTTTAACATCAATGACAGCTTGAAGCCTTTTGTGGTATCTGTGGATGAGGCTCTTTATCTTCTCAGATGGTAAAGCTGCCCATTCCTCTTGGCAAAAAGCCTCCAGTTCCTGGAAATTCTTGGGCTGTATTGCATGAACTGCACGTTTGAGATCTCCCCAGAGTGGCTCAATGATATTGAGGTCAGGAGACTGAGATGCCCACTCCAGAACCTTCACTTTATTCTACTGTAGCTAATGACAGGTCGACTTGGCCTTGTGTTTTGGATCATTGTCACGTTGGAATGTCCAAGTACGTCCCATGCACAGCTTCCTGGCTGATGAATACAAATGTTCCTTCAGCATTTTTTGATAACATACTGCATTCATCTTGACATCAATTTTAACCAAATTCCCTGTGCTCACACATCCCCAAAACATTAGTGATCCACCTCCGTGTTTCATAGGCCTTGTTGACTGCTCTCCAAATGTAGAGTTTATGGTTGTGGCCAAAAAGCTCAATTTTGGTCTCATCACTCCAAATGACTTTGTGCCAGAGAAGGTTTGAGGCTTGTCTCTGTGCTGTTTGGCATATTGTAAGCGGGATACTTTGTGGAATTAGCCTAGTAATGGCTTTCTGATGGCGACTCGACCATGCAGCCCATCTTTCTTCAACTCCCTCTATATTGTGCATCTTGAAACAGCCACACCACATGTAGTTATTTGTGGGTTTTTCTTTGCATCCTGAACAATTTTCCTGGCAGTTGTGGCTGAAATTTTAGTTGGTCTACCTGACAGTGGTTTGGTTTCAACAGAACTCCTCATTTTTAACTTCATGATTAGAGTTTGAACATTGCTGACTGTCATTCTCATTTCTTTGGATATCTTTTTACATCCATTTCCTGTTTCCTATACAGTTCAACTACCTTTTCCCACAGATCCTTTGACAATTATTTTGCTTTCCTCATGACTCAGAATCCAGAAACTTCAGTGCAGCACTGGATGAAAGATGCAAGGGACTATCCGGAGTGCAGAAATTCATTAACCTTTGATACACACACACTGATTACAGGTGAGGATGGTTACCTTTAATAGCCATTCAAACCCCTTTGTGTCAACTTGTGTGCATGTTATCAGGCCAAAATCACCAGGGTATGTAAACTTTTGATCAGGGTCATTTGGGTAGTTTCTGTTGTCATTATGGTTTAAAAGGAGTAAGCACAGCTGATTGACAATAAATGGCTTCATTCAAACACCAACCATGAGTGAAAAATGTTTTTGTGTTATCATTTATATTCTTTGAAAAATGGCCAAGAAATCATAAATTCTGCCAGGGCATGTAAACTTATGAGCACAACTGTGTGTGTATGTATGTATATATATATATATATATATATATAGCTTTTTTTCAGCTGGAACTTGGTGGAACTCATTTCCAATACCTCTGGCTCACTTTTCATCACCATCGACAGCTTGTCTGCCAATGGCTCCCACACATCTGATCACCTGAGCAGCTCTCACTGAGTGCAGGGCGGGGAGATAGGAAGGTGTAGGTGCCCGGGGTGCAGTGGGGGGGCATGGTTGAGTTCCTGCACCTAATCTCTGAGAAAAAACCATATATATATATATATATATATATATATAAAACTGGTAATGCCCAGTACTGCTTGGCTATTGTAATGCTCTCCTTATTTTTTGATGGATCTGTAATAATTGTGGCAGAGGCATAGCTTGAAGCTTGTGGGCCCTGATGCAAAAGTTGACCTGGCCCCCCCCCCCCACTACCACCCACCACTTCCACCATGCGTGCAGATACACCCACCACACGCCAAGATACTCAAAATGGCTTGTGAGTTTTGAGTTCCCAGAGTTCTTCCTTACATCAGAGGACAAGGATCAACACTGTAGAATAAGAGGACAGGTATCAACGCCGGAGAATCAGAGGACAGGGACCCCTGGCAGGTCACATGGCAGAGCTCCTTTCTTATCCCAACACTGTATACAGCCCCCCCTCACTACACAGGGCTGAAATCACATTCCTTTACACACAGTCTGTCAGCCTTCACAGGGTGTACCTGGCTTTTATGCTGGCATTCTGACCTGTGAAATTCTCTGGTCAGAACGGCAGTGTAGTTGGAATAGGCAGATACACCCTGTGCAGATTGAGGCTAACTGGCTGTGTTGTGAAGGAATGTGATTTCAGCCCTGTAGAGTAGGAGTAGTATAAAGTGCTGTAATGGGAAAGGAGCTCAGCAGCAAGGCATAGCATCCAGGGCAAAGGGGGGAGTTCAGGGGGCTTTGGGGGGGTGCAACTTAGATCTGGGGGGCAAAACCACGTCACACAAAATCTGGAGCCTGCAGCCCCTCAGGGGCCCCATAGGAGGTGTTAAGGGATTTGTTTTAGCAATTTCTGAAGGTTTCTCTGTCAGTGTTGGCAGGTCACCTCCAGGGGTGTGTGTCTTTCCCCCAGTTGTCAGGGAAGTGGGGTAAGCGGACAACCCCGGGTGGAATCCCAGCTGATGACTAGGAGATACTGAGCGGTGTCTTACCTCACCAGTGACATCGGTCCCATCGTGGCTACAGGACAGCACTCTCCTCCTCTTAACTCGCTGTGCTCGGTTACCATTTCATGTTGCCAGCACACAGCACAGACACGTTCCCATCCTGGGCTGTCACAGCTTCTCCCCAGCCAATGAGAATGGAGGGGTGTAGACTGTGGAAGGCAAAGTGGAAGCCCAGTATTGGAGCGTGGCTGTGGGGCCCTAGGGCAGATCGGAGCTGGACTTTGTGGAAGATATGATAATATGACAGGGAGGCTGCAGGGGCCCCCTGGAGCTAGGGGCAGGGTTGCAATTGTGACCCCTGCAACCCCTTATGCTACGCTTTACTGTTTGAACTGCTGTATTGTCCTGCATGCATTCCTGTCTGTTTGCATAAAATTATAAATGAAGAATGTTAAAAATAATAATAAAATAGAAGAAAGAAAGCCTGAAAAACTAAAAGAATGCAGCCATCACATCTAAGAATTGGTACGCTGAAATATAATAAATATTTTGGGTTTAATACAGCTTTAATTCTACCCATAGAATATTCCATGTTTTAATGCTATTTTGAATGCTATTTGTTGAAGTAGAGACAGCGGCACATCTGCACATTTTGCCTTGTAAATGCAGTGAAGGATATAGTTTTGTTTAACATGCATACATTATAATAAGCGCTATTAGTTGAAAGAAAAAAAAGAGAGTACAGCAAAACACAACATTTTTTTTGTTTGGTATGCAAAATGTTCTTTTATTCTGTGTGTTTTATTTTTTAATAAGTAGGAAGATACAGAAATCTCATAATTTCTGCATGTTGACCTTTTTAAGAAAAATAAGGTTAATGATCATATAATTGTGCATAGATGCATAAAAGAAAATAAACACAAATGTTTCATTCCACTAAAATGATCACAAATGGAACACTATTATTTTTTGAGTGTGATAAGGAGGGTTTATTGCTGTCACTGAGCATAGCCCGGGTATGCCCCCTCCCACACCACATTTGATCCCACTCTGCTAGAGATGTCACAGTAGTTACTGATATCTGAACATCCTGGCTTCTAACCTGTTTAGGGTATTTTCTGTATGTCCTGGCAGTTTTAACTGAAAGTTAAGATTTAATTATATACCCAATGTACTCCTAATGCGAACCTTTGGCTAGGTTATTAATATTTAAATATTTACATTTTCCTAATGAGCAATAAACAAGTTGTAAAACATACCCTCTATTTGTATGCAGGCACTGTGGAGCAGTTCACCCCCAATTTTCAAATCAGAAGCACTGATTTCTTAGCTTAGCTCATTCTGTTCCTCCTTCCTAGAGCACTTGCTCTGTTTTTTATATTAGTTAGAAGTAGAGTGGAGCGACCACTTGGACGTTCGGGTTCGGCGGGTCTGAACGAACTTTGGAAAAAAGTCCGGGTTCGGCACCGAACGTTGCCCGAACTTTATCCCGGACCCCAAACCCCATTAAAGTCAATGGGGACCAGAACTTTTAGGCACAAAAATGGCTGTAACAAAGTCCTGGCAAGTGCTAGAGGGCTGCAAAAGGAAGTAAAATGGGGGTAAGAGTAGGGCAAGTGCCCTACAAAAAAATGGGGATAGGGAAAATAAATGAAAATCAAATATAAAAAAAATGGGAAGGGGGGGGGGTGGATGTGGAGTAGGAGCCTAGAGGTTGACTAGGCCATGACCGTGGCTGGCAGTGTAGGTGGAAGTGGCGGTGGTCGAGGAGGAGGAGGTAGCCAACACTGTTTTTTTTTTGTTTGTTTATAATTGGGGTAGCCCCCAAAATATTGAGGCCTATTCAAAAAAACAAGTATACGGATGGCTGTGTGAGTCCGGTCTAAATGTTTATTCTGCACAAAGTACATACAAGTCTTGTGGGATCCATGCCTGGTTCATTTTAATAAAGGTTAGCTTGTCCACGTTGGCTGTGGACAGGTGGCTGCGCTTGTCTGTGATAACGTCCCCTGCTGTGCTAAACACGCGTTCAGACAATACACTGGCTGCAGGACAGGCCAGCACCTCCAAGGCATAAAGGGCAAGCTCAGGCCATGTGGCCAATTTGGAGACCCAGAAGTTGAATGGGGCAGACCCATCAGTCAGTACGTGTAGGCGTGTGCACACATACTCTTGCACCATGTTGCTGAAATGTTGCCTCCCGCTAAGACGTTGTCTATCGGCTGGTGGTGCTGTTTGTTGTGGCGGGCTGCTGACAAAGTTTGCCACATTTTGACCATGCTAACCCTGCCTTCTGAGGTGCTGGCGGTGGCACAGCTGCGTTGGTGGCCTCTTCCTCCTCCTCCTCTGCCTTTGCCTTGTGCTTCCACTGAGCCCCTGGTGTCATTTGGGAATGCCCTCAGCGCCTCTACCAGTGTGCACTTGTAGTCGCGCATCTTCCTCTCACGCTCCAGTGAGGGAATTAAGGACAGCACGTTGTCCTAGTAATGGGGATCCAGCAGGATGGCCACCCAGTAATCAGAAGAAGTTACAATGTGAGCAACTCGGCTGTCGTTGCGCAGGCACTGCAGCATGTAGTCAGCCAGGCTGTGCCAGGCTGCCTAGAGGCAAAGACAAGCTGTTCTCTGTGGGAGGTATATCATGTGTGTCCTCTGTATCCCCCCAGCCACGCTCCAGTGATGCCCACAAGCTGCGTTGGGTGCCACCCTGCTGCGATTCCTCCTCCTCTTCCTCCTCATCTTCCTCGTCCTCCTCGTCCTCCAGAACGGTGCCCTGGCTTGAGTATTTTTGACCTGGCCTATGCTGGTGCAGGAACCCACCCTCCGAGCCACTTGCGAATGACTGGCCTGATAACCATGGAAATGACCCCTTTTCCTCCTCCTCATCCTCCTGTGCCACATCCTCTTCCATCATGGCCCGAAGTGTTTTTTCAAGGAGACATAGAATTGGGATAGTAACGCTGAGAACAGCGTCATCGGCACTGGCCATGTTGGTGGAGTACTCAAAACACCGCAATACGCTACACAGGTCTCGCATGGAGGCCCACTCGTTGGTGGTGAAGTGTTGCTGTTCCGCAGAGCAACTGACCCGTGCGTGCTGCAGCTGAAACTCCACTATTGCCTGCTGCTGCTCGCACAGTCTCTCCAGCATGTGCAAGGTGGAGTTCCACCTTGTGGGCACGTCGCATATGAGGCGGCCGAAGTTCCGCTGCAGCGCAGACAGGCGAGCAGCAGCAGGGTGAGAACGCTAAAAGTGCGCACAGACGGCCCGCACTTTATGCAGCAGCTCTGACATATCCAGCTAGTTTTTTAGAAAATTCTGTACCACCAAATTCAGCACATGCGCCAGGCAAGGGATGTGCATCAAACCGGCTCGGCCCAGAGCCGCTACGAGATTTCGGCCATTTTCGCACACCACCAGGCCAGGCTTGAGACTCATTAGCAACAACCACTCATTGGTCTGTTGTTCAATGCCCGTCCACAGCTCCTGCGCAATGTGGGGTTTATCCTCCAAACATATCAGTTTTAAAACAGCCTGCTGTCATTTCCCCCTGGATGTGCTGATGTTGGTGGTGAAGGTGTTACGCTGAGCGGATGAGTAGGTGGTCGAGGAGGAGGAAGCGCAGTAGGAGGAGGAGGCAACAGGAGGCAAAGAGAAATGCCCTGCAATCCTCGGTGGTGGAAGCGTCCCTGCCTGTGCTTACTGGTCCATGTATCAGTGGTTATGTGGACCTTGCCACAGATGGCATTGCGCAGTGCACACTTGATCTTGTCCCCGACTTGTTTGTACAGGGAAGGGATGGCTCGTTTGGAAAAGTAGTGGCGGCTGGGAACCACGTACTGTGGGACAGCCACCGCCATCAGGTTTTTGAAACTGTCCATGTCCACCAGACGGAATGACAGCATTTCAAAGGCCAGAAATTTTGAAATGCTGGCATTCAGGGCCAGGGATCGCGGGTGGGTAGGGGGGTACTTCCTCTTTCTCTCCAGTGTTTGGGAGATGGACAGCTGTAAGCTTCCATGGGACCATGTGGAAATGCTTGGGGACAGAGGCAGACATGGTGGCATTGCTGTCATATCGTCTGTTTGCTGGGTGGCAGGTGACACTGTCACTGTAGAGGTGGAGGAAGAGGCCGAGGCAGCAGCAGCAGAGGAAGCAGGAGGCCGAGCAGGAGGCCGAGACCTTTCTTGGATTTTGAGGTAATTATTCCAATGCAGCTTGTACCTTGAATTTAGATGCCTGGTCTTGGGGGTTGTGCTCAGGTTGAGAACATGTATGCCCCGGCTCAGGCTATCATTGCACAGCTTGAAAACCACTCGTGTCTTGTCATCAGCACATTGTCTGAAGAACTGCGACACGGGGGAACGCCTTTGAGCTTCCTTTGGTGTGCTAGGTCCCTGGGTGCGGTGGGTAGTAGCAGGCATACTGTCTAGGGGATGCTCGCTCCGCTTTTGCAACCTGCTTCCTCTTTTGCTGTGCTGGTGCCTCTGTGCGACCATCACCTCTTCCTCCAAACTGCACATGTCACTCACATGACCCTCATTCCATGTGGGGTCTAGGACCTCATCATCCTCCACATCATCTTCCACCCACCCTTCTTCACTGCCCTCCTTGTCACTCTGCACACTGAGGCAAGCTGCAGAAGTTGGCAACTGTGTTTCGTCATCATCAGAGACGTGCTGCGCTGGTGTTTCCATGTCCTCATTTACTCCTGTACCTTTGTGGTCGCGTCGTGCAGAGACTACTACTGCTTTGTGTCAACGGTTGAAGACGTCGA
>BLSH010131159.1:132675-144700 GCA_018402905.1 Glandirana rugosa | reverse complement strand
TACTTGATTTTAATTTATTTTCCCTATCCCCATTTATTTGTAGGGCACTTGCCCTAGTTTGAAGATGATTTTAGAACAGTTATATGGCTTCTACCGTTCATTAATACTTTTCAGACACAGTTTGAAGATGATCCACATTCACCTCCATTTTTGCTTTTTTTATGTTTTTATTTTTTTAAAAATATTTACAGTTATTTCCCTGTCCCCATTTTTTTGTAGGGCACTTGCCCTACCCTTACCCCCATTTTACTTCCTTTTGCAGCCCTCTGGGGCTTTCCAGGACTTTCCTACAGCCATTTTTGTGCCTAAAAGTTCGGGTCCCCATTGATTTCAATGGGGTTCGTTGTCCGTGCGATCGTTCGGGTTCCGTCCGGACCCGGACCCGGACTTTGTCACGAAGTTCGGACGGACCAGCAGAACCCGAACTTCCAGGTGTTCGCTCAACTCTAGTGACCACCCTTTGTCATCAAAACAGCATCAATTCTTCTAGGTACCCTTGAAAACAGTTTTTGAAGGAACTCGGCAGGTAAGTTGTCCCAAACATCTTGAAGAACTAACCACAGATTTTCTGTGAATGTAGGCTGCCACAAATCCTTCTGTCTCTTCAGGTAATCCCAGACAGACTCGATGATGTCAGGGCTCTGTGGGGTGCCAAACCATCACTTCCAGGACTCTTTGTTCTTACTCTGAAGTTAGTTCTTAACCACTTCCTTACTGGGCACTTAAACCCCCCTCCTGCCCAGACCAATTTTCGGCTTTCAGCGCTGTCGCATTTTGAATGAGAATTGCGCGGTCGTGCGGCGTTGTACCCAAACAAAATTTTTATTATTTTTTCCCCAGAAATAGAGCTTTCGTTTGGTGGTATTTGATCGCCTCTGCGGTTTTTATTTTTTGCGCTATAAACAAACAAAGAGCGATGATTTTGAAAAAAGAACAATATTTTTTACTTTTTTGCTATAATAAATATCCAAAAAAAAAATATAAAAAAGAAAATTATTCATCAGTTTTGGCCAATATATATTCTTCTACATATTTTTGGTAAAAAAAATCGCAATCGGCGTATTTTGATTGGTTTGCGCAAAAGCAATTGCGTCTACAAACTATGGGAATAGATTTATGGCGTTTTTACTATTATTTTTTTTTTACTAGTAATGGCGGCGATCTGCGATTTTTATCAGGACTGCGATATTGCAGCGGACATGTCAGACATTTTTGACACATTTTTGGGACCAATGACATTTATACAGCGATCAGAAATTTAAATGTCCACTGATTACTGTATAAATGTCACTGGCAGTGAAGGGGTTAACCTGCAGGGGGCAGTGAAGGGGTTAACAATGTTCCCTGGGTGTGTTCTAACTGTGGGGGGGTGGGGCTGGTCGGGACATAACAGATCTAACTGTTCCCAGTGACTGGGATCAGTAGATCTGTCTTGTCCCATTCACAGAACGGAGAACCGCCGTGTTTACATCGGCGGTTCCCCGTTCTGAGGCTGCTACAGGTGATCGGCGGGTCTCGGGCGGACATAGAGTCCGCCCGACCCGCGGACACGCCCATGCAGCGTGCGGCGGGCACGAGAGCGTGCCGCCGCAGGCTACGAGTGCGCGCGGGGGGCGCGCATGAGGGAGGACGTCCATGGACGTCCTCCCGGATTTTCAGAGCCGCGCTGTAGCCATCTTTCGGCTATAGCGCGGTTCTGTACAGGTTAATGACATTGGCTGTACAGTGCATCCGGAAAGTATTCACAGCGCTTCACCTTTTCCACATTTTGTTTTGTTACAGCCTTATTCCAAAATGGATTAAATTCATTATTTTCGTCAAAATTCTACAAACTGTACCCCATAATGACAATGTGAAAGAAGTTTGTCTGAAATCTTTGCAAGTTTATTAAAAATAAAAAAAATCACATGTACATAAGTATATACAAAGTGCAGCGCTATACAGATAAGTAAAGTGCAACCCATCACCATAAAACAAATGGAGGCTTTTTAAAAGTCTTTTAAAAATAGTCCATATGTGGCTGGTAGGGGAACCAGCATTGGAAAAAGTCCCAGCACAAAGGTCAGCCTTCTTAGGACCAGAAGCAAAGTCCTTGTAATATTGGAAAAGATAGAAAAAAAGAGGCACCTCTAAGTGCAGACTTTAAAAACAGTTTATTAAAACCAACAACTGGCAACTCCCATGACACAGAAGGTAAAAGGCACATGAGCAGGTCCTCAAAGGGGTAACATCAGTAAGACATCCATAAGCCAGGATTCATAGCACCATCATGAACTGTAGCAAGCGTCCCTGTGAGCTGGTAACCGGCTGGAGACAGGGAAATCTGGAAACGAGGCTTGGTTCCGTGGAGGCCAGAGTCCCGGGATGATGACGTTACTCTACAGCGGCGCATTATCCGAGCTGGCATGCTGCGATTGGTGTGCCAGCTGCGCTCCTTTCTCAAGCTATAGGTCAGGACCAAAGGGATTTGTTTTATGTGCAAAGTAAGGGGCGGGTGGGAACCAATGGAAGAACAGGGGGAAGGTTTTCAAGAACGTGACTGAACAACAAAGGGGCCCGAAGAGGGAGGGAAAGGGGGGGGGATGGGAAAGGAAGGCAAAGGGATATAGCCTATAGGGCAGTGGTTCTCAACTCCGGTCCTCGGGACCCACCAACAGCCCAGATTTTAAGTATTACCTTGGGGAGATGCAGACTAGAATACTGCAATCACTGAGCAGCAAATGATATCACCTGTGATGTATTTCAGTTATCCTGCAAACCTGGCCTGTTGGGGGATCCCGAGGACCGGAGTTGAGAACCACTGCTATAGGGTGTGTATATATGACAATATCATTGAAGGACACAGCATTAACAGTACACCGATAATTGATACTAGTAAATAATTAAAAAGGAATGCATATCATACAGTATGTAACTGAAGGAAAATGCATGCCCTGGCTAATATTAGTCAAAATATAAATATCATTCTGATGACAATTTTGAAAACGTATGATAGATGAGACATGAATACAAATTTATATAAAACCTACCGAAATGTATCTGGTATAAAAACACAGGGAGATTCTAGTAAGGCTATAGATAAACAGCAGACATCAATAATAAATGTTAAAATTGCAAAACCCTACCTACTGAGTATTATACCAGGCGAAATTGTGCCTGTAAGCTGTAATATATAACACCACAATATGTAAAGGAAATACACACACTACAGGGGATCTTAAATGCAAAACCCTACCTACTGAGTATTATATCAGGCAAAAATGTGCCTCAGTCTAAGCGATAATATAATACACTCTTTTGAAGTATATCTATGGTCAAAATGTAAATTCATTATATTAATTTGCACATTGTAGTTCAACTATTTTAGCCTACTCCTATTAATCTGAACAATCTTGAAGTTTATAAACCTACTTTGTGAAGATACCCACACATTTTCTTTGTTGAATTCTGTGATACATATTCAGTATGCCCTGTGGGTAAGCACTGCTGTTTCACACATTTCACAGAGCCTGCCTTCTGAGCTACAGAGGTGCTGAGAGAGTTCCAGGAGGTGTAGTCGCTGCTTCCAAGCGCCAAGATACCATGGGATATGTAGTCCTTATAAATTAAAAGTAAACAGCAGAGGAGAAGCTGCAAAACATGTAGGAAATCCAGGAAATTGTGGAAAGAGATGCCCAGCAGATATGTGGAATTCACAACATGAAAGGAGAATTTTCAAGTAAGCTTACATTGGATTGCCAACAATAACTATTTGTGGTATTGTTATTACAAAGCTGATGCTATAAAATGAAAAGTGTGTGGCCATAGCTTTCCTTCACAGACACAATTAAAAATATATTGCAACTTACTAATCCATAAACATGGGTACCACATTTCTTTTATTTCAAGCTTTTTTTACTTTATTTTTGCTTGGTGACCCGGCCAGTAACACTCTTCCTTTCTCAGGGCACTTTCACACTGAGGCAGTTTACAGGCATTTTTGCACTAAAAATAGCACAAATAATGCACCTGTAAACTGCCTCTTCTGTCTTCCCAGTGTGAAAGCCGCATCTTTGGGGCGGTGCACTGAGCGGTGTACACACCACTCCTCCACAGCCCCTGCCATTGAAATCAATGGGCAGCTCTTCCGAAGCAGCTGAACACACCGCTAAGGAAGCACCGCACGCTGGCACTTTTGACTCCATTTTAACCCATTGTGGGGGGATAAAGTGCCCCGCTCCTGCCAGCATAGCGGTGCCATAGCCCCGCTATAATGGCGGAAAAGCTTAGCTGAAAGTAGCGGCGCTTTATTGCTACTGCCCCCCGCTACCGCCCCCCGCTCCAGTGTGAAAGTGGCCTTAGGGATTCTCCACTCTGGGCACAAAATAATACATTTGGATAGCATTATTGTTTAAATGAAGCTCAACAGTTAATACTTTTTAGGCAGTTATAGCAACATTTTTTTTTCCTTTTGTGATTACAATTTTACATAAATGAATATATAATTGTGATAATTGTGCACTCCTGTCAGTGTTAAGGGCTGGTTCACATTGGTGCGACAAGCTCTCCGACTTCGAGAGCACAAGTCGCATGACGTGAAAAGCAATGGTTCCCTATGAGAGCAGTGTTAACTGGTCCAACTTGAGTTAGTCTGACTTTTGAAAAGGTTTCTTCACTACTTTGGTCCAACTTGGGTGCAATTTCAGCTCATTGAATCGAATGGAGGTTGCATTCAAGTCAGATCAGCATCTTAACTGATCTGACATGCGACTTGTGCTCAGAAGCAATGTTAGCAATGCAAAATGTATTGAAAAAAAATGGTGTGGGGTCCCCCAAAAAGATCCATACCAGACCCTTACCTGTGCATGCAGCCCAACAGGCCAAGAAAGGGTGGGTAAGGGAGTGGCCCCCCTCCTGAACCATACCAGGCCACATGCCCTCAACATGGAGGGGGGGGTCCGTTGGGACAGAGGGGCTCTGCCCCCCATCCTAAAGCACCCTGTCCCCATGTTGATGGGGACAAGGATCTCTTCCCCACAACCTAGGGCTGTTGTTGTGGTGGTCTGCAGGGAGGGGGCTTATCAAAATCTCGAATCCCCTTTTAAGAAACGGGGCCCCCAGATCCCAGCTCCTTCCTATGTGAATGAGTATGGGGTATGTAGTGTAGTGTAACAAAAAACATGAAGCAGTTTTTGACAAGTCCATTATTAAAAATGAATAATGTTCCCCCGATGTCTTCCCCTGCCCCCCCACATAAAAAAAAACGCTCCTCCCTCTACGAATGCTCCCTCCGTTTTGGCAGGTCCCGTGTCTGACAGTTCTGACATAGCTATGGAGCATGGCCATACGGTCATGTAACCCAGAGACCCCGACACCTTGTGACATCAAGGACCCGGGCATGATGGGTCCATGACATCACAAGTGGTGGGGTCTCTCAGTTACGTCACTGCATGGCCATGCCCCAAAGCTATATAAGAACTGTCAGACACCGGAGCTGACAGAATGGTGGGAGCCAGCATCGGAGGAGGAACATTTTTTTCACATAGGGGGTGACTGGGATCTGGGGGCCACCCTGTTAAAGGGGGTTTCCAGATTCTGATAAGCCCCCGCCTGCAGACCCCCACAACCACAGCCTAGGGTTGTGGGGAAGAGGCTCTTGTTCCCATCAGCATGGGGACAAGGTGCTTTTGGGTGGGGGAATCAGAGCCCCCTGCCCCAAAGTACCCACTCCCCATGTTGAAGATATGTGACCTGGTATGGTTCAGGGGGTATGGTATGGATTTTGGGGGGACCCTATGCCGTTTTGTATTTTGATTTTGGCGTGGGGTTACACCTCAAAATCTATACCAGAACAAAGGGTCTGGTAAGGTCTTGGGGGGCCCACAATGTTTTTATTTTTTGGGGGTTGACATGGTGTTGCATGGCATGCCTTGAATGTAACTGTTTTGGAAAACTTGATTGGTTTAGTTCTGCTTTAAAGCCTTTCCTTTTAGATATTTGTCTGTACCCTCTAGCACAAACACAAGCACAGCAATGTGGATGCACTTTACATTGAACAGTACGACATATTGAATGAACATCCAGAGCCAAAGAAAGGGGCTCTGTACCATATGATAGCTGTGACTATCACACCTTGTTTTCAGCTTTCACTTTCATCTCGTTCAGTAACCACTGTGTGAGATGAAAAGGACGTTTCTGATCACAGCCAGCACACAGTAAAAAATAATAAAAGTGTAACCACTTCCAGAAACACTGACATACACTCCTCTACTGTCATCAATCCTTTACAGTATATGTCAGCCCTGTCTGATCTGACCAGTATATTAACCCCTAATCTACCTTATCCTGTACATCTGTACATTCACCCCTTCATCGCTATCCTCCCATTATATGTGAACTGTGCATTAACCCCTTCATCTCCTGATTCCTCTGCATGTAGCCTGTACATTTAATTTATCTGGTGCACCATTACCAAGCTCCATATTTTATCCCCCTCATTGATGGCATGTTCCATTTCCAAATATTTTTTGTGCCATGCATCTATATAAGGATCACTGTAACACCTTCATCTGCTGGGACCATACACTGTACGGTGTTCTGTATTGCCCGGCTGAAATCACATCTCCATAGGATAGGCTGGAACATCTCAAGGCTCTAGTAATGACTCCTGGTTCTTAAAGAGTGTTTGGAGCCTTTAAAGGGGGCTTCTCCCCCAGCATGTTTATCACCTCAGTATATCATGTGGATACAGGGTGAGGGCTTGATGTCTGACAGATAGCACTGCTTTACGTGAAGAGGAACTGAAGGTGAGAGCATACAGCCATTCGGCTCTCTATAAATCTCTATTATAGAAACAGTCTTGAATTGCCAGTGCTTTCTAGACATGCCTCTGGAACACTATGCAACCTTACCATTATATATTCACATTTTTGTCTCGTTGACAGCTATACTTCTATTGGCTAAATGGGAAATTCAGAAAATGTTGTTAGCTGACTGTTGTTCATAGAGATATGCTTAAGCCCCCAGACTGGACAAAATTCGCTACTACCCTGTTCAAATGCCCAGGTTGGAGACTTTTCTTGGGGGATGAATAAGGGGGGAGGCAGATGACCAACTCACAGCTCTCCCTGGACTCAGATGGTTCTCGAAGGACTGCTTCAGCGGAGGGGACTCCTCCCCACTGTTTGGGTTCCTGGTAAATCTTGGTCCCTGTGCTCTCTTCCTCACCCTCTGGGCCTCTCACCTTTGCTCTCCCTGTGTGGATGACAGTTATGAATTCTTGTTTTTTTGCTATCATATCTTGCTATCTTAATTTGGTGTATTCCTGTTGTGGGATATTTACTGCACTGTTGTAGTATACATGCAAACTGAGGGGCTATATAAATATGTTTTCAAGCAGTCTTCTTCATTCTCAGCTACACATCTTCCATATATTGGTGTGAGCGTCTCTCTTGGAATTCACTTAGCACAACCCCACATAGGCTTTTGAACTCCCCAGGACTATACGTTCTAATCTGCCCCACATAACCCATATTCCAGCATGGACTACTTATTGGTCTCTCAATAACTCCTGCACTCCTGCCAGATTTGCACCGCAATCTGTACCTAAACGCTTTCCGACCATGCTCCAACTACCATGGATGTCCAACTGGGCATTGCCTCTCCTAAAGCATGGTACAGGAAACTAAATTAATCCCCCCTACAAGAGGGAACAATGCGTTTGGACCTTTCCACTTGCTCTCTCAGTGCTCCTTGGATAATGACACCCCGCAATACTGCCCATTTATTCAGTGAGAAAGCCATAAATGTGTCTTGAGTGGTCATCTTATCCAAAAGGCTACGGAACTGAAAAAGGCAAGAAATGCACAATTACAAGTGCAACTTGTGATTGCACGTCTTGAGTTGGCCTACAAGAAATCTTTATCACGATCAGTGGCCACTCCCTCAAAATCTATGTGAATGATGGTAAGGGCAAATACTGCCATACTTAGTCAGCTATAGCCTCTACATTTCATAAGTACTATGCTAATTTTTATAACACACCAGGTCCATCGGCCACCTTGAACTTAAAGATGCAATGGATACATGAATATTTGGTTGAGTTGGGGGTTCCGGTCTGTCTCTGCAGACATAGTGGAGTCTCCTAATACTCCACTGATGGGACAACAAATTCCTGGCAGCATTCAAGACATTGAAGCCCCACAAGGCACCCTGACCTGACTTTTTTAGAGGATATTAAAAAAAGCTTGCTCCTCTTCCAGTCCAATCGTTTGTCAATGTCTTCAATTCTCTACTACAAGACCAAGCCCTCCCTCTGGACTTTTTATGGGCACATTTTTCTGTGATCCTCAAGGAGGTCAACGACCTTCCCTTATGTGCCAGCTACCACCCGATATTGCTTCTGAATACGAACCTGAAAATTTTTACAAAGCTCTTGTCATTCCGACTCATGCCTCTCATTCAGTCCATTACTCTCCACATTTTAAGTACGGGTTGTACCTTCAAGGGAGGCCAAAGATAATAGCATGCATTCTCAATGTCATACACTTGGCACACATTTGCAGAATCCCACTTTGCCTGCTAGCTACTGATGCCTAGAAGGCATTTGAATGAGTAGTCTTGCACTTTCTAAGTGCAGCATTGTCCCATATTGGGATTGGAGACCATGTTTAGATGGATCAACGCTCTCTTCCACCCCTACTGCAGCAGTATTAGCTAACATAGCCATATCCCCCTACTTTGCGTTGGCCAACGGCATGTGGCAAGGATGCCCCTTGTCTCCCCTAATATTCACACTGATGTTGGAGTCCTTCCTGTGCCATGACTGGCAAAATTCAGATATTAAGGCTTGGTTCACGCATAGGCGACTTGCGATCCGACTTGTGTCACCCCAAGTCGCCTCAAGTTGCTTGACATCCAAAATCCCATTGAAATGAATGGGAGCCGTCTTAATATACACTACTGAAGTTGCTCCGACTACAAGGCGACTTCAGAAAAGGTTCCTGTACTACTTCAAGGGGACTTCTATCCAAAGCGTTCAAATCTCCTAGCAAAGTTGCCCCTGAAGTCAGATCGCCTATGTGTGAACCGGCCCTTAGGGTTTCCCCACTAGACAGGTCAATTACAAAGTGGCTGCTTATGCAGACAATCTCCTATTTTTTATTACCTCTCCAGACATGACCCTTCTAAGGCTTCTTAGAGAATTGCATACTTATGGGGAATTGTCCTTCTTTAAAACTAACTTTCATAAATCGAAGACCCCAACATTTCTTTGCCCCTGTCTTGTTTGGAAAATGTATAAAGTGCTTTCCCTTTTCATTGGGCGATCGCCGGCATTACATATCTGGGCACTATCCATGGCTAGGATTTTTAAGACCGATTTTCTGCTTTTATTGCATTCTATTAAAGAAGACCTGATTTGACAGAAACACCATACTGAAAATGACAGTTATGCTCAGGTTGTTACATTTGTTCAAGACCCTTTTGATTCCAATCCGTCAGCTATTTTTGAAAGCGTTACACTGGGAATTTTGTTTGTACATGTTCCTATTCCTAATCTTACACTTATCTTACCATGCCCAAGCTACACGGGGGAATAGTGTTCCCTGACCCAATGAAGTACTACCAGTTGACACATTTATCCAGAGTTCAGGGAATATGGCTTTAAGCAATGAATAGTACTGGAGCAATCCAGCTTGGACATCCCACTACATTCCCTATCCTGGATTTGTCAGGCACTGCTTTTGTATCTTAGAAGCTATCTTCTCATAGACCCAATGCTCAGTGTTCTTATGATGGCCAATGGTTCTTCTAAGGTTCTGTCAAATGCTTCCCATGTAACCCTAATGTTGGGAAACCCATAATACTCACCAGGGGTATCAGACTGATGTTTTAAGCAACCCCTGATAACCAATGTCTACAAGATTGAAGACTTCTTCTGTGACTTGGGCCTGAAATATGACTTTTCCCTCCAACAGATTATTGACCCTCCTCTGGATCACTGGCACCTTCAACAACGGTGACACTATTTATCCTCATGTACCAGGAGTGGTATCCGCCTTAGCTCAGAATTGCCCTTTGAATGTCTTAGCTCGGACCCTGCACCATCTTCCTACACAGTCTCAGCCATGTACAAACCTTTACTTCAGCCATCAGAAAATTTCACTCCCCCATTTCTGTTTAAATGGGTGAGAGATCTGGAGACTATGTTCTCCTCTACCCAAAGGGAGGATATTTTATACTTTGCACAATATTACTGTACAGCAAACAAATGTCAGAAACTGGGTTATTAGGTCCTGATCAGATGGTTCAAAGTCCCATCAGTTCTTCTCAAAATGTGTTCCCAGACATCCAATAACTGTTGCAGAAAAGCAGCGGGCATGCTTCTCCATATTTTCTGGACATGTGACAAACTCCAGAGCTGTTAGTCTAAGGTTAGAACCATCATTAAACAGTTGATGGATTTTGACCTGGGGACCGACCCGGCAAAATATTTGTTACATAAATCACATCGACCCAGACACAGATACAAAATGACGATGCTGATTCACATTGTGAATGTATCTAAAGCATGCATTCCTGCCCTCTGGAAACAGGAGACCAACCCGCCCTTCCCCCATCATTCATGCTTTGGTTCTCCAAGATCACGGAACTTCATCAGATCGAAAACCTCACTGCTACACTGAAGGAAAGAGAAGAAAAGTTATGGAACTCTTGGCTCTTTTGGAAAATGTTCACTGGTTCTCAGGAGTATGAGATGCTGCTTGCTGATGGCGAGTCATACTAGTAGGCCTATCTTGTATCTCCACAGCTGGGTCTGGGCGCTGAAACTCCTGGATCCCTTCCCCCCCCCCTACATTTTTCCACCCCTCTTTTTTCTCTCATCTTCCCATACTCTTCCTTTCCTACACCTCTGGATCTCATCCTTATTTGGTCTCTATGTCTGCTTTACTTTAGAGCTTGGTCAGAGTCTGGTTGACAACTAGTCTACTCATGCTGACCATTGAGAAAAGATGGATTGGATGCTTTATATATTTGAGATGTGATAACACAAATGTTTGCATATGTATTGGACATGCTTGAAGTCTCTCTGTTTGCAAACTGTTGCAGACTCTGGGCTTTCCACCGTACTATTTTCAAAAGCATTAGATGATGAATTAAAAAAAAAAATCGTAGTGGTTATTACATACCACTAAAAAAAAGCTATATTTGGATTAAAAACTACATTTGTGTGGCTGAGTAATTGTTAGTCAATTTATTACAGCGCTAAAAATTGAAAGATGGCCCGGACAGGAATGTGGTTTAACATGTCTGTCCTCAAGTAGTTAAACAGATTTAAAGATTAACTCCAGTCAAACCCTATAAGTTTGAGTGGGGATGGAATCTATATTATTATTAATACACAGGATTTATATAGCGCCAACAGTTTGCACAGCACTTTACTATATGAGGGCAGACAGTACAGTTACATCACAATTCAATACAGGAGAAATCAGAGGGCCCTGCTCTCTGTGGCTGCAGTACCCTATCTTATTATTGTGAGAAATGGGTGTGTGGAATTGGCACTGCCACGGTTTATACAGCATATACCTTTGTGTGTCTTTGTCGCTTACAATCTAGAATGTTTTTATTCATGGCCTAGAGCATTAGCAGTGTTGGTGATACTTTTTTTTGCCATGCAATTATTGCTACCATCATTGGTTATCATTGGTTATCATTGATCACATTTTATTGCTTGCTGTTACTATTGGTTACTATTGGTTACTACCATCGTTATTAACGTACCGTTTTTTTTCATAGTGGTTGTGACGATTACGAGATCCGGTACTTATTTTTGTAAGATCTAACATTCGCTGTTTCTGTGTGTTTCCATATACGACATATTTGGCACCGTCACGGTTAAGGTGTGTGGGTAAAGAGTGTTATTATTCTATCCCATGACGTCGGTGTCTCTCGTCCCGGGAGACTAAAGAGGACATAACTTAACACTACATTGACATGACAGACGGGAGTATATCATTTCACGACACGTTTGACAACCGCGATA
>BLSH010131159.1:104739-131206 GCA_018402905.1 Glandirana rugosa | reverse complement strand
TTTAATACTTGGTTGCAAATCCTTTGCAGTCAATTACAGCCTGAAGTTTGGAATGTATAGACATCACCAGATGCTGGGTTTCATCCGTGGTGATGCTCTGCAAGGCCTCTGCTGCAACTGTCTTTAGTTCCTGCTTGTTCTTGGGGCATTTTCCCTTCAATTTTGTCTTCAGCAAGTGAAATGCATGCTCAATCAGATTCAGGTCAGGTGATTGACTTGGCCATTGCATAACATTCCACTTCTTTCCCTTAAAAAACTCTTTGGTTGCTTTCGCAGTATGCTTTGGGTCATTGTCCATCTGCACTGTGACGCGCTGTCGAATGAGTTCTGAAGCATTTGGCTGAATATGACTAGATAATATTGCCCGAAATACTTCAGAATTCATCATGCTGCTTTTGTCAGCAGTCACATCATCAATAAATACAGAAGAACCAGTTCCATTGGCAGCCATACATGCCCACGCCATGACACTACCACCACCATGCTTCACTGATGAGGTGGTATGCTTTGGATCATGAGCAGTTCCTTTCCTTCTCCATACTCTTCTCTTCCCATCACTCTGGTACAAGTTGATCTTGGTCTCATCTGCCCATAGGATATTGTTCCAGAACTGTGAAGGCTTTTTTAGATGTTGTTTGGCAAACTCTAATCTGGCCTTCCTGTTTTTGAGGCTCACCAATGGGTTACATCTTGTGGTGAACCCTCTGTATTCACTCTGGTGAAGTCTTCTCTTGATTGTTGACTTTGACACACATGCACCTACCTCCTGGAGAGTGTTCTTGATCTGGCCAACTGTTGTGAAGTGTGTTTTCTTCACTAGGGAAAGAATTCTTCAGTCATCCACCACAGTTGTTTTCCATGGTCTTCCGGCTCTTTTGGTGTTGCTGAGCTCACCGGTGAGTTCTTTCTTTTTAAGGATGTTCCAAACAGTTGATTTGGCCACACCTAATGTTTTTGCTATCTCTCTGATGGGTTTGTTTTGTTTTTTCAGACTAATGATGGCTTGCTTCACTGATAGTGACAGCTCTTTGGACCTAATATTGAGAGTTGACAGCAACAGATTCCGAATGCAAATAGCACACTTGAAATGAACTCTGGACCTTTTATCTGCTCCTTGTAAATGGGATAATGAGCAGGGCCGGCGCCACCATAAGGCAGCACAAGCAGCCGCCTTAGGGCGTCAGGCTAGGGGGGCGGTAAAATACCCCTTCACCTCTGTAGACAGACCCCTGTGCTCCATGTTTCGGACTATTAACACCATCTGCACCCTCCATGCACCCATTCCTGATCCGCTCGCATTTCTCTGGTCCCTCGTTCCTCTTTCGCTTATCCACAGTATTTAGCCCTCTCTCCGCCCCCACAGCTCTGCCTCACCTCCGCTCAGCCTTAATTTCTAGCAGTGGCGGGAACTTCAGGGGATCGAAATTGCTCCAGGGGGCCTGTGCAGCCACCATGGCAGGCAACTGCAAACACCTGCTACTTGTCCTGAGTGTATGTCAGCCTGAGGGGCTTCAGTCAGGTCACTGTGGCGTGGCTGGAAGGTTTTTTGTGCAGATAAGATAATGGTGCGGAGGCTGGCGGCTCTTCTCCTCTCACCTCAGAAGCTGCTGCTAGCAGGGAGTGAGCTCTTCTTCTTCCTCCATAGCCCCAAGCTCAGGACTGGACAGCCCCCCCCCCCCCACCGAGGAGGAGGAGGGGGAGGGTGTGTGACATTTATTGTGAGGGTTCCTGGCTGCTACACACGGTAGGTGAGTTTTATCAAGTCTGAGGAAATGTGTGTTTGTGTGCTCAATATCCCAGGCAGTGTACAGGGAATATGGCAGGTTTACAGTTAGCACAGCTCACACTTGGCACTGATGGAGGTAGTGGGAAACATGCAATTATTTACAACATTCTTGCCAAACAAGTCACATTATATGCAAGATTATTTTCATGTCAAGATGCTATAGCTCAGTCACATCTCTCATGGGCCAGTGCAAGACACCACCAGACTTAATCAGTATTAACAATGTGAAAGTATAGTAACTCTTAACAAGGTACCAAGAAGGGGGAAGAGGTTTTTTTGCATGAGGGATCCAGCTGTAGGGATCAGCAGAGGGACCTTGCACTGACACCTGACCACAGACTTTAATGAGAAGTGTGGACAGTTTGTAATGCAACAGCCAGGGAAATATCCAGGAGGCTTAAAGCGGTAGTAAACCGCAGCCATGACAAAAAAAAATCCCCTGCAAGGCAATTGCATAATGTGATAGTATGCATTTAATTGCCTTAGAATGAAGCCCTCCAGTGGCACGCTGTCACCGCTGACAGGGCTTCCATCTTCCCCAGGTCTTCCTTCTGGGTCCGCAGGCTCCAGCACCTTGATTGGCCGAGCCACAATGGTGCCATGCGCACGGGAGTCCCAGCCATGGCACAGCACTCTGAAAGAATGGCATGGGAATGCCATTCCTTTAGAGCACATACGCCCATGACGTCACCGGCTGCCAAAAGAGGATATCCCCTAAAAGGTGCACATTTAGGAGATATTCATCTTACCTACAGGTAATCTTTATTATAAGCATGTAGGTAAAAATCACAAAGTGGACTTTACTACAGCTTTATGGCTGTGTAGGCAGCCAACTTAGGGCACCGGAGGGGGCGCTAAAATGCACCTTCGCCTAAGTAGACAGAAATCCTTGCACCGGCCCTGATAATGAGGGAATAACATACACCTGGCCATGGAACAGCTGAGCAGCCAAATGTCCCATTACTTTTGGTCCCTTAAAAAGTGGGAGGCACATTTTTTTGTGATTACTTTTGTGATTCCTACACCTTTCACCTGATTTGGACGTAAATACCCTCAAATTAAAGCTGAAAGTCTGCAGTTAAAGCACATCTTGTTAGTTTCATTTCAAATCAATTGTGGTGGTGTATAGAGCCAAAAAGATTAGAAATGCGTCGATGTCCCAATATTTATGGACCTGACTGTACATGAGAAATTTCATTGTGCTTGGTTAAGGTGATTGTAGCCGTATTAGTGCAATTGTGCCAGAGAAAATGGAGAACTGTCAGTGATACTTTTTTTATTTGCACTAACATAACATTTTTCAGGCATAACATTTTTGTGCTTGGTTACAATGACAAATAAAGTATCTTATCTTAGCTGAGGACACATAGAGAAATATGTACTCCAAAAAATAAATAGTGAAGGTATTTAAGCTGGATCTCGGCACTCTGCTCTCCTCTCTATCTGTGTTGCTAACCTGTGTTTACATTGGAGATTAGAAGGCTGGAAGGTTGCCAGTAAGGGCTTTTTAAAGTTTAATTTCTAATTGTAATGTGATAGAGGACCGGCCAATCTCACACCGCGCTTGTCACTAAAGTAACAATGTCACTCTCAGCTGCATCCAGCACAAAGATTTCCCAGCTTGCGGGACCACGATCTAGGTGCCAGCAGTCTAAGCGATTGTTACCGGGCTATTTGAAGCAATTAACCCTTTCACTGCCACCACCTCTTTTGACCGAGCAAGAGAGACTCCAATTGATATTAGGGTAATCGCCTGTAACACACACTATCACCGCAGACAGATATATTCAGATGATTTACTCTAAACAGTAGCACTTCTTCAAGAGCCAGGTTATTTATAGTTTGCATTAAGAGCTTTAGGGACAAGGTCAACACTTTTCAATATAAGGTTTAACCACTTCAATACTATGCACTTAGAACACTTTCCTGCCAGACCAATTTTCAGCTGCTGTTGCATTTTGAATGAGAATTGCGTCGTGCGACGCTGTACCCAAACAAAGTTTTTATCATTTTGTTCCCACAAATAGAGCTTTCTTTTGGTGGTATTTGATCACCTCTGCGGTTTTTATTTTTTGCGCTATAAACAAAAAAAGACCGAAAATTTTGAAAAGAAAAATTCTCTATTTCTGTCACAAAACATTGTAAATAAGTACATTTTCTCCATCACTGATGGGCACTGATGAGGCTACACTGACGGGCACTGATCTGGCAGTACTGATTGGCACTGATGAGGTGGCACTGATGAGGTGGCACTTATATGCAGCAATGATGAGCACTTTTAGGCGGCACTGCTAAGCAACACTGACGAGCACTGATATGAAACACTGACGGGCACTGATATGCAGCACTGACAGACACTGATAAGCGGCACTGACGGACACTGATAAGCGGCACTGATGGGCACTCATAGACGGCACCGATTGGCACTCATAGGCGGCACTGGGCACTGCTAGGTGACACTGATGGGCACTGATAGGTGGGCACTAGTAGGTGGCACTGGTGGGCACTGATATGTGGCACTGGTATGCACTGATAGGGGCACTGGTACACACTGATAGGGGCACTGGTGGGCATATGTACAGAAAGGGGCTCATTCCCTGGTTGTCTAGGGTGGCATCTGAAGGTGGCACTAAGTGCCATTCATATTGGGCACTATGCCCCTTACCTGGTGGTCTAGGATGGTCTCCCTGGTGGTCCAGATCGGCTCCCTGGTGGTCCCTGGTCGGCTCCCTGGTGGTCCTGGGTGGGGACATTGCTGGAGGTCACTGGTTAGGCTCCCTGGTGGTGTAGGGTGGCGATCCGAGGGGGGGCTGTGCTGATAAATCATCAGAACAAACCCTCCCTGTCAGGAGAGCAGCCGATTGGCTCTCCACTCCTCAGGTCTGCAGACCTGAGTACAGGAAAGCCGATAAACGGCTTTCCTGTGTTACACTGTGACCAGCCGTGATTGGTCACGGCTGATCACATGGTAAAGTGCTTCGGATCGAAGCACTTTACCGAGATCGGTATTGCAGGGGGTCAGACTGACCTCCCACACCACCGATCGCCGCGATGCGCGCCCCCCCGGGCTCGCGGCGGCTTGTTATCCTGAGGACATCATATGACATCCAGTCAGAATAACTAAACCACTTCCCAGCCGTCATTCTGCATACGGCGGTCGGGAAGTGGTTAATAATGAAAAGGTCAAAATTGGTACAAATAAAATATTTACAGAAAAAGGTATTTCAAAGCGATAAAGACATAATATACAGCAACAAGAGATCAGATAGAATTTAAGGAAGAAAGATATTTGCAATTAATGTCCTTGATTAACAGGGTTCATGGTTCTCAAGGTGTTCTTGGTTTGAAGGTAATGGGAGAACTGACAACTGTTTTGGCATTCCCTTTTTCTCTGGTAGCAAAGGGGTGGGGCCATATGCCCCTGACCACTCACATGGGTAAGGAGGGTCTGTGGGCTGTCTGGGGTGGAGGATAGCATAATGACTCTCTCTGACATTCAGTTTCTATACCAATATTCATATCTCGAAATATGTACAGGGTGCATTCCTGAAACTAAAAAATGATGGTGCAGTACGAAAGTTGCATTTCAACAAGTCTAAACATGACAGGTTTCCAAGGTCTAATGTATCTAGGAAAAAGAAGTGTTACCAGTGGTTCCCCACTGGTAGCGGACTTAGGGGTGTCTGGACTTCATTAGTTCACTACAAAATTCTGTATTCAAATATGTACTTTTTATTAACCGGTTCCGTACCGCCTCGCATACATTTACTGCTGCAGAGTGGCACTGTAGCGCGAATCTCTGTCTATAAATGTCGGCTCGCACATGCGAAGTTAGTGGGCGGGAGCTCGCTGCCGCACTCTGCACGCTCTGTCAGTAGGCATTTAAAAGATCTACTGATCCCTGTCACTGGGATCAGTTAGATCTCTTATGCCCATGGTAGCCCAGCCCCCTCACAGTTAGAACACACCCAGGGAACACAGTTAACCTCTTCACTGCCCCCTACAGGTTTACCCCTTCACTGCCAATGACATTTATATAGTAATCAGTGGATATTTCAATTTCTGATCGCTGTATAAATGTCATTGGTCCCAAAAAAAGTGTCAAAAATGTTCAACATTTCCGCCCCAATATCAAAGTCCCGATAAAAATCGCAGATCGACGCAATTACTAGTAAAACAAAAGAAATTGTAAAAACGCAAGAAATTAATCAATAAACGCCGAATGTGATTTTTTTTTTACCAAAAATATGAGGAAAAATATAAATATGCCAAAACCAATGAATAAATTAGTTTTTTTTAATTTTGTATTTTAGCAAAAAGTAAGAAATATAGTTTTTTTTTGCAAAATTGTCGCTCTTTTTTTGTTTATAGCGGTGATCAGAAATGACGCAGAGGTGATCAAATACTACCGAAAGCTCTATTTGTGGGGAAAAAAGACGCAAATTTTGTTTGGGTGCAATGTCGCACGACCGCGCAATTGTCAGTTAAAGTGACGCAGTACCGAATCGTAAAAAGTGCTCTGGTCCTAACATGGCAAATGCTTCCGGGGCTGAAGTGGTTAAGGTGTCACGTTCCTGTCCGAATTTATGAATCATTTGTAGATTTCTTAAGTTTTGCATTGGGTAGGGGTCTCTGGAAGGTCACTTTTGCTCTCAGTGTCCTTTTACGACCCTCGTTAATTCTGCGCCTTCCTTTGATGGCATGCTCTGTGGATTTAATGGACTGCCCAACAAAACCAGACATCATGGGGACTCATTTAACTGAGATAACGGTTATTTTAAAGTGGGCTTTTGGAATTCCATACTGAAGAGAGGAGGGAGTGAGTACTCTAGATTGTCATTGCTGATTTCTGAACAAGATGGTTGACAACTTTTTGTGTGTCCAGCACGTGATATTATTACACCTCCCCCTTAGGTGGTTGCATGGGAGGCAACTGCAATTTCCCTCCTGACGCGACCAAATGCGGCTGACTTGGCATGTTACACCGCAAGTGTGCCTGGCTAAGGGGTTTACCTGGCCCATTTGCATTGCTGGAGAACCAGGCTAACTCCAAGGAGTGGGTTGTTGTCCCTAGCAACAATGTTGAGCCAACAAGGTAGGTTTTGATTGGCGAGTACCCGGCAGCTGTAACCACCTGGATCACGTGGCAGCTTCCATGGTGCCCACCTGATCACAAGACACTTCTGTTCATCAGTGGCATAGGTTAACTGAGAAGGGGCCTTCCTGCCTAGGTAGAGGATGAGATATTCCTCTTCTGTCTCATCCCTCTGGCCCAGGCTGCACCTGACCCAAAGCTAGTGGCACCGGTGTGCGCCAAGACCAGACAGTTGATTTCCAGGGCCCATGTCCCAGGTGCACCGGCCAGTGCCATTGTCAGGATGGTCTTTGTTACATACTGGCATTAAGGATGCCATGTCCGTTGGGGTTCGGGTTGATCGGTCAGTCACAGGTTCAGCTGGACCCCTATAGTTTTACTCCCACATCCTATTGTAGCCAGCTGTACCCATGAATGAAACAACCAGTATTTTGGCTTGAGGAGTAGGCCAAGCAATGCTAGCCTCAACTTTCCTAGTTCAGACCTCTGGGTGCCTACTCCTCCCTGCTGTTCCCAGTACTGAACCGCTGACGTGCCCATCTGACAGTTACTATGGGGAACTGTCAAATTGGGCCCTGCCAGGTTGTCCAGGACTGCGGTTAGGAGCCCCAGATGCTCCCCCCAGACAATCCCTTCTAGGCCCCTCAAACAGGTCACTTCCCAAGGTTCCACCCCACCTCGTAGGTCATTCTTGACCTCCGGTGAGGTGACTGTGTTAGAGGGGTTGGCCCACGCCCCCTGCTCAGGTCAATGATGGTGAGACAGTGGGCACCTACCAGCTGCTCTGACACCTCATGGTTCCTGGGCATGGGGAAGACCACAACTGCAGGGCGGGCATTCAGCATTCTAAGGACTCCCGGAAGCATGGTCGTCTGACTCCTTTTAGGAACCAGGACGACTGGGGGTGTACAGACTGTCTGAGCACCTTGAATGACCCCTAACTGCAGCGTTCCCTCCTTTGCCCCCCGCCCATCTGCACTTCTTGTGAGACAAGATGGGCTGCAGGGGTGAGGGGAGGATACACCCTGCTGCTCACCTGGTGGACGTCATAGTGTTCCCTCCCAGCGTTTCCCATGACCCTGACCTGGTATGCTGTAAGCACTGCCAGCATTGGAGGTATCTGAATGGAGAAGGGCAATTTGAGCTGACGGCTTAAGCCCACTCCCTGAGTGGCAGCTACCCCATCTAACAGGGCACCTATCTCTTCCAATTCAGGTGTACTGTCTCGGTCCATGATAGGTGCTGTGCTGGAATGTTGTGTGCAAATCAAGCTAGGCCACAAACAAATGTGTTTTACTCCAGCCCTGGCCTTCCTGATCTTCACAGACCATATCAGGTGACACCTTCAATCCATGCCTCTTAGGTTGACTGGACACAATCAGCAGCTGTTTAACCCTTTCAGCCTCCAGGTCTCCTGCCTGTAGACCTGTCAAACCTATCTGTTCCCTGTCCTCATCAGGCTTTTGTTTATTTTCCTCAGCAGGGAAGCTAACAGCTAGGCTGTTGAATGCAGCAAGGCTTTTGTGTGTCAGCAGTGCTAGCTTTGAGATAGCACCACAAGGACCAGCCAGCCCTCCAGTGACACACAAAGACCATGGCTGGGAGGTACTCAAGGCACAATCCTCAGGATCAGAGCATGGAAATGGACCATCTGGGCCACTCGTTGGCTCTGCATTCAGGGACGGTGTCTCCTGCCCCCTTCCAGCACTGCAGGTGACCTTCAACAAAGACAAAACATCATTACATTCAGTAATTACATTCTTAACATCAACTACACATGCATTTGATATTGGCACATGCAAGGGGACCTCCTCTCCTTCCTTAGTCGAAGGAGAACCCTGTACCTCAACTCCATTCTCCCTCTGTCCATCCACGGGTTTCCCAGATATTACCCCAACATCTGTAAACAGTACCTTAGTGGGGCCAGATAGTTCCATGGGAGCATCCTGGGTGCTTTTAGCATAGTTATAGTAAGAGACAAGGGTACCTAAATCAGAACCCAACAGAACAGCTGTGGGGATCTCGTTTGAGACTCCCACCTCTCTCATTCCACTCCCAGCACCCCAATCAATAAAAAACATAGGCACGGGGTACTCGTGAGCGGGTCCCCCCAACTCCATTGAGGGTAAAAAACGTCCCAGGGATGATGTCCCATCTTTCTATCACCTCCGGTCGGACCAAAGTGACTTCATCTCCTGTGTCCCGGAAACCAGTTACAATCCAGTTGCCCATGGTGACTTGCTGCAAGTTGTGGTGGTTACCCAAGCTTTCTTGTGGATGAACATCACGGAAGAAGAGTTGCTGGCTGGCTGGCCAAGTGATGTCGTCTTCTTCTGCTCAGGGCACTGCGACTTAAGATGGCCGGCTTTCCCACACATGTAGCATCTGCGGGTGTCAGTTGCAATTGGGGTGACACCAGAGACGGCAGGTGCTGGTTGCTGGGGAACTTGGTTTACAGGCAGAGGAGGGGTTGCCATGTGTGACTTCCTTCCTTTGCAGCCATTTGGAGGAGCCTTGCGATGGTCAGATACCCGAGTGTTGATAAAGGTATCTGCCAGTTCTGTTGCTGCTTTGACCGAATCCGGCTTTCACTCCAACACAAACTGTCGGACGTCTGTAGAACAGATGTGCAAAAGCTGATCTCCATTCATGAGATCTGCCACGGACTCAAAAGAATTGGCTTTCAAGCCTCTAGTCCACTGTTGGAAGGTGGTACATAAACAGCTTACCACATCCATATATGAGTCCCCAGGCCCCTTTTGCAGAGACCTAAATCGCTTCCGGTACACTTATGCGGTTAGCTGATATTTCTGAATGATTGCAGCCTTTAAGGCTTCGTAACCTGCTCTGCTGAAATTTCAACATACGCATCCAGGGCCTTGCCTCGTAGTCCTGGCATCAGGTACCAGACCCATTATGCTGGGGGCAAATGGTACTGACGGCAATTTTTTTCAAACAACAGAAGATACACAAATGAATAAAGGAATGTTCCTCCACGGCACGTTATCCTGGAACCTCACTTCCGCTTGTTTGGAATGCAGGCAGAGCACTCGGTGCATCCCCTGCATATTGGTTTTATTTGTCCGTTACCCTAACTTTTAAGCTACTCAATAAATGCCACAATATCCTTCACGATGAGAGCCTCCTTGGTTTCTTACATGAGCTGAGTGGACCTCATGCTGCGGATTCGTGGAACACCTACTTACCCACAATCGCTAATGATCTCTGTGATGGGGATCACAGAGGTCTGGTAAGTAGGCATTTCTGTTATTCACTGGTGGAGGATTGCACAAGTCACTTTGAAAACTTGGAAAATCTTGAGACCCAAATGGATGTATCATTAGTAATGCACCCAAGATTGTGAAGTCATACGATATTTGCACTTTGATACATATTTGAACTTTATCACTTGAACTTTTATCTGCCACTTTGCACATTGAGTTGGACTTTGATATGGATTGCTACATTAATGGCATACATTGAATGTCTTGATGATATGCACGTTTATGTGTATATCTCACAAATTGTTGTCTTATTCTGACTCCTATGGGCTAGTCTTATTAATGCACCTTATATTTGGATTTTGATATTAGAACCACATTCAATTTTTATGAGTTTTGCACTATGTATCGAGCCACACTGACCTTTGACGGCCAGACACGCATTACATGAACCTTATAATCAATTTTTATGCAAAGTGTCTTTATCCTGACCTAGTGGCCAGGTTGAAGAGCACGGTCTATATACATATCACTACGACAGTAGATACATGTCAATGTCACTGTCCTTTTCCATGACTGGAAATTTGGCTGCCGGGCTCACAGGCAGAACTGTGTCCCTGTGATCTAGGGATCCAAAGTTCTGAGCTTGTTGTTGCTGTTGAAGTTTTGCCATCTCCAGTTCGTGCAGACGATCAGCCTCCCTCTCAGCCTGGCGTTCCTCTCTCTATGCCGCAGCCTGGCATTTCTGTCTCTCAGCCTGGCATTCCAGAATCTGCGGGTACATCATAGGATCCATCCCTGATGCGTTGTAGCATTTCCTGCATTTGAGGAGGGGACAATCAATGGTATTCCAATGTCAGTCCCTGTGTGCCCATCCTGTGAGGCCTTCGAGCCAGAATCACTGGGCTCTGGAGTAGCGGAAACCCCTTCAGCTTCAGGTTTCCCCGAGTTCTGATCTGCTCGGATATCATACTCTTGTAGGGCATGTATCATGCCTTCACAAGTTTGGTTACTGACGTCAATTCCTCTTGATGTACTCTTGACAGACAGGTAATTTTTGCTCATCTTCTTATACCTTGATAACAGACATTTTGCAGGCAGAAAAGATAGAACAGAAAGCAGAGATAGGAAGGAGCTGTTGCTGTATGTCTCTTTAAAAAACAAAACAAAAAGTATGCACCAGCTTGTCTCTATGGGCTGTTTCCACAAAGGTTACAATCCTTCAGTGCAGAGCTAATTCCTAACAATGCACTGAATTCTCTAATGCAGTACTATCCCACTACGCTGTCAACCAATATGTGACAAATGCAGGTATCAGATCCCTGTCCTCCTCACTAACTCGTGACAGAGGACTGGCTAATCTCACTCAACGCTTGTCACTAACGTAACAATGCCACTCTCAGCTGCATCCAGCACAAAGATTTTCCAGGTTGCGCGACCACGATCTAGGTGCCAGCAGTCTGAGAGCGATTGTTACCGGGCTAATTTAAGCAATTAACCCTTTCACTGCCACCACCTTCTCTTTTGACCGAGCAAGAGAGACTCGTAATTTTAGCAATACCAATTGATATTAAAGTAATCACCTGTAACATACACTATCACCGCAGACAGATATATTCAGATGATTTACTCTAAACAGTAGCACTTCTTCAAGAGTCAGGTTAGTTATAGCTTGCATTAAGAGCTTTAGATCAACACTTTTCAAAATAAGGTTTAATAATGAAAAGGTCAAAATTGGTGCAAATAAAATATTTACAGAAAAAGGTATTTCAAAGCGATAAAGACATATTATACAGCAACAAGAGATCAGATAGAATTTAAGGAAGAAATATACTTGCAATTTAATGTCCTTGATTAACAGGGTTCTGGTCGATGAGTCCAAATTGTTCTCAACTTGTCAGGTGTTCTTGGTTTGATGGTAATCGGAAAAATGACAACTGTTTTGGCATGCCCCTTTTCTCTGGCAGCAAAGGGGTGGGGCCATATGCCCCTGACCACTCACATGGGTAAGGAGGGTCTGTGGGCTGTCTGGGGTGGAGGATAGCATAATGACTCTCCCTGACATACAGTTTCTATACCAATATTCATATCTCGCAATATGTACAGGGTGCATTTCCGAAACTGAAAAATGATGGTGCAGTACGAAAGTTGCATTCCAACAAGTCTAAACATGACAGGTTTCCAAGGACTAATTTATCTAGGAGGAACAAGTATTAACAGTGGTTCCCCATATGATCGGACCTAGGGGTGTCTCGACTTAATTCATTCAGTATAAAATTCTATATTTAAATATGTATTTTTTATCACGGTATCATGTTCCTGCCTGAATGTATGAATCATGTGTAGATTCTTAAGTTTTGCATTGGGTAGGGGTCTCTGGTAGGTCACTTTTGCTCTCAGTGCTTTTACGACCCTCGTTAATTCTGAGTCTCCCTTTGATGACATGCTCTATGGGTTTAATGGACTGCCCAGCAAAACCAGACATCCTGGGGACTCATCTAACTGAGATAACGGTTCTTTTAAAGTGGACTTTTGGAATTCCATACTGAAGGGAGGATGGAGTGAGTACTCTAGACTGTCATGGCTGATTTCTGAACAAGATGGTTGACAGCTTTTCCTGTGTCCAGTGATATCATTATACTGATTGCTTAGAATATGTAAATATTCCAATGTTTTACTTTAAATCTGTGCTTAACCAGTAGTGTATTTCAGCTGGATCTCAGCACTCTGCTCTCCTCTCTCTCTCTATCCGTGTAGCTAATCTGTGTTTATATTGGAGATTAGAAGGCTGGAAGGTTGCCAGTGAGGGCTTTTTAAAGTTTAATTTCTGATTGCTTAGAATATGTAAATATTCCAGTGTTCTACTTTAAACCTGTGCTTAACCAGTAGAATGAATAAAGTTGTGTTTATAAATTCTCCTGCACCATGATTGGGTGTTTATTGTCCACCAGGTGCAGTGCACTTCACTACATTGCCCCTATAAGAAAAGGAACAGCAGCGCCTCTAAGTGCAGTATATCACAGTTTATTTAAAATAAATTAAAACCATAGATATTATGCACTCACAAATATAGCTGAAATGCACACGGGGATGCAAATCAGGGTCATCCGCTCATTCCCGGGTAGGGGTGCATGCTCCGATAACTGCTCGGCTCAGCCCAGGACAGGGCGCGCTGGTGGCTTCCCCCGCCGAGACGTGCCCAGATGTGACATGTCATCTTCGTGCAAGCCCGTGTGTCTGTTGTCGGCGTTGGTCTCCTGGATACGCTGGATGCCACCAGCGTGCCCAGTCCTGGGCTGAGCCAAGCGGTTACCGGAGCATGCACCCCTACCCGGGAATGAGCGGATGACCCTGATTTCCATCCTCGTGTGCATTTTAGCTATATTTGTGAGTGCATAATACCTATGGTTTTAATTTATTTTAAATAAACTGTGATATACTGCACTTAGAGGCACTGCTGCTCCTTTTCTTGTTGCTACAGAGTTCCCCTGCTCTTCAGCGCTGCAGCCTCCTACAGCAACCCTTTGTTGTCCCCTTGGGACTTTGTTTTTGCTTATTACCCTATATCCCTCATGGCCTTTAAGTGTTTACAATGGTCATTATTGCCGTATTGACTTGAGTGCCCAGTGTGTACTATAGTGTGTCATACTACATTGCCCCTAGCCTCACACATTAGTAAAGGAGGCCCACAGGAATGTCAAAAGTTCTTGGTTACAGAGAACAGAAAGTGAGTGATTGCTTCATCGTGCTACTGCAGTAAAAGGTGATAGCCAAGGAATTTACGTGTCCTTTTGAAAGACTACAATTTTTATTGATGCTAAATACCTTGAAATATATTTAGACCCATGCCATGACCTATTGGCTTAAAACCACTAGCAGAAAGCATTGTGCACATAATGTGGGCACGTGTAACTACCCAATGGTAAAATATTACTTTCTGTACTTGGCAAGTTGTACTGACTGTCATTAGACATTATATAAAACAGCTCTGTAGTGTGAAAGCCCTTTTTGTAACTTCACAGACTATTTTGGAAAATCCATCAGCTCTTGGCAGTCTAAAATTATGCTATTTTTTTTCCAGAACCGTGTCATATGATGTAATCATTTTATAAAACATATTTGGAGACGTGATAGAGGCTTGAAATTTTTCTTTGCAATATTGCATTGCTTAGATCGGCTCCATTCAGACAAAAGACACATTCCAAAAAAGAATTCAATGTTAAAAAGCGGATGTTGGAGGGATCATTGAAAAACTTTGACTACTAAATGAAAACACAACTAATGCGATGCAAAGGAACTGAGCGGAAAAAAAATGGAGCCATTTAAGCATAAAGCAACAGATTTTCTGAAAGAGTCAGATATCATTTAACTTAGTTTAAAGGCTCCACAAGAAAGTAATTTCAGATCTGTGTAAAGGATGTAACAAAATAGCAGGCTGTAGCAGCTTTAGCTGTGGTTTATCCTAGTGGAAAGAAAAACACTTACTGCAATGCCAATTAGCTTGAGAACACAGAAGTATGACATAAACCCCAACATTATAAAAGACTTAAATCTCCAACCCAAAGAGGTATGAAATGCAAAACAAATACTTTAAGAACGACATTTGAAAGCCAAATAAAATGAAAGTGTGGCTTTGTATTGAAAGCCAAAAGATTTTCTCCTCTTATCCTGCTGCCTGTTTGCCCATCCTAGACGGCAAAAACAGGAACAAGCAGGGCAGAAATGTAAACAGACATAAAAGTGTCCGGCAAGCATGCAATCTTGTTGAGATGGAAAGAGGAATAAAATTAATTTTACAGGACTTCTGGAATAGAAAGTGAAATGAGATTAGGGATGCAGAGAAACTTGCAAATCTTTGCAGGTCATGTAATTCATTGGTACTTATACTGTTTAAAAGAAGTAAAAAAATGGATATGTTGGAAATCAAGTACCAGAGGCATAATACGCTACAGACTGACAAGTTTCACACATAGTGGCCAAAAAACAAATGTGTTATCCCGCGCTACCTAAAAATGACGTACGACGGGGTAATAATGGGTGGCCGCATGAACCTAATTGCGTTCCCACAAATTGAAGTAAATAAAAAGTGCAAATGTTCTTGCGCCTATACCCTCTGTGCTGTATGTATTAAACCATTAACATGGAAACTTTATATCATGACATGCATATCCTTAAGGTGCTTTTGCATGTATAACTTCCTCCAAACAAAATTTTCAGTGCCAAACAAATAAAATATAATCCTTCAAAAAAGTCCTTAACCTTTTAAAACCTTATAGTACAATTCATTTAGTGGTTCTCAACAAAGTGATCTAGATCAGTGTTTCCCAACCCAGTCCTCAAGGCACACCAACAGGTCATGTCTTCAGGATTTCCATTATTTTGCACAGGTGATTTGATCAGTTTCACTGCCTTAGTAATTACCACAGCTGTTTCATCTGAGGGAAATCCTGAAAACATGACCTGTTGGTGTGCCTTGAGGACTGGGTTGGGAAACACTGATCTAGATAACAGGTGCTAATGCTTGCATGAACCACTTGCCGACCAGCCGTCATTGTTATACGGCGGCAGGTCGGCTCTCCTGCAGGAATCTATGTAGCTTACGGCGGTCCGTGCATGCGGTTTGCCAGTGTGTCCGACGGACTCGATGTCCACCAGCGAACCCGCGATCGCGGTGTACAGAGGCAGAACGGGGAGATCCCGGTAAACAAGGCAGAACCCCGTTCTGCCAGATGACATGTCAGAGTGTTCAGGAACAGCGATCTCTGTCATGTCCCTGACAGCCCACCCCCCCTACAGTTATAACACGCTGAGGGAACACACTTGACCCCTTGATCACCCCTAGTGTTAACCCATTCCCTGCCAGTGTAATTTATACATTGATCAGTGCATTTTTATAGCACTGATAATAATGTCACTGGTCCCCAAAAAGTGTAATTTAGGGTCAGATTTATCCGTTGCAATGTCCTGCTAAAAATTGCAGATCGCCACCATTACCAGTAAAAATCATAACAAAAAAGTCCCTAAATTAATCCCATAGTTTGTAGACGCAATAACTTTTGCGCAAACTAATCAATATACGCCTATTGTGATTTTTTTTTTACCAAAAATATGTAGAAGAATATATATCGGCCTAAACTGGTGAATAAATATGTTTTTTTATATATTTTTTGGATATATATTATAGCAAAAAGTAAAACAAAATGTTTTTTTTTTCAAAATTGTCGCTCTTTTTTTTGTTGACAGCGCAAAAAATAAAAACTGCAGAGGTGATCAAATACCACCAAAAGGAAGCTCTATTTGTGGGAAAAAAAGGACATCATTTTTGTTTGGGTACAACATCGTATGACTGTGCGATTGTTCAGTTAAAGCGATGCATTGCCGTATCCCAAAAAATGGCCAGGTCAGGAAGGGGGTAAATCCTTCAGGGGGTGAAGTGGTTAAAGTGGTGGTAAAGCCTTAAGATTTTTCACCTTAATGCATTCTATGCATTAAGGTGAAAAACCTTCTGTTTTGCAGCTGCCCCCGAGAGCCTGCCTTTTTCTTACCTGAGCCTGATCCAGCAATGTGTATGAGTGCAATGGCTCCAGCTGCTGTTGCTCTCCTCATTGGACAGATTGATAGCAGCAGTAGCCATTGGCTCCCCCTGCTGCCAATCAAAAGCTGTGACATGAGAGCGGGGTGTGGGGTTGAGTCCTGCTGTCTGTGCCAATGGACGCAGCAGCGGGACTCGGGAGTGAGCCTTCATGGGCGCCCCCATGGAAATTGGCTTTCCATGGGGGCACCCGATGAAGAGGGGCCTGGAGCACCAGTGGGGGACTGAAGAAGAAGAGGATCGGGGCTGCTCTGTGCAAAACCATTACATCGAGCAGGTAGGTATAGATATGTTTGTAATTTAAAAGAAACAAAAAAATGAATCATTTACAAACACTTTAAGATCTATTTATCTATCACTTTACATCCTAAAGTTGTCTGTGTTCTTTCACGTGCACATGTATTACTGATCTGATCCATTTGGAAATATTTTTTTTCTTCCTAAGAAAATTTTGCGACTCTTAGCAGACATTTCCCCCTTTATGTCCCCCTTTCACCTCAGCCAAAGAACTAATAACAAGTTCTGCAGCAACTCATTCACCAAGGGTGAATTGGAGGGAGGAGCTACATGAAGTGCTATCTGTATTCTGCTTTTTAACTATTATGTAAGAGGTTTGGTACAAGGGTTTGCCAAACTGGAGTTTAGATTTAGTTTGAGCACACAATACGCAAATGCATTAATTCATAAATCATCCTAGATTCAGTGTAATCTCAGATACAAATATATAACTTAATTTCACACATTTGATTTTATTGTGTACAGTATTATTGCAAATACGAATAGTTTATTAAAGCAGTTAATCTTAGATCTGCAATGAGCAGCACTTTAGTACACAGAATATTTTTATACCATGGCAGATTTTTTACGATTCTCCAAGGGTATGCTTTTATTGAAAACTCTTTTATTTGCTGTTTGGGTAAATGAACCATTTTAAAAAGTATTCAATAAAAATGTAAAAATTAACACGTGCTTATACTTTGAAATTATATTGCAAACACACAGCTTAAAGTGTGGATTTTTTAGCACATCTATATCTGTCATTAAACAGTTCTGATTGTATTCATCAAAGAAGAATGAAGTGGCAGAAGTGATAAAGACAGACATTGACTTTATGAGGCATATTTATAAAGTAACGAATCTCACATTCACCCAACATCCACTCCAGGTGATTTTTTCCGATACATGTAATGGTTTCCAATAAAATACATTAACCGATCAGTGTAAGGGACCCTAGACCAATCCCATCCTGGTTAGCTAGCGTCAAAAAAAGATACAAAGATGAACAAAGTCATCAAGAAAATGTATATAGGATTTTAGTGGATTGGTATTGGGTCCAAGTAAGCACAAACACAAGTCATTAAAATTAATACTTTATTATTTGCATGTTTAACCACTTCAATACTGGGTACTTAAACCCCCTTCCTTTTAGGACCAATTTTCAGCTTTCAGCGCTGTTGCAGTTTGAATGACAATTGCGCAGTCATGCGACACTGTACCCATATGAAATTTTTATAATTTTTTTCACACAAATAGAGCTTTCTTTTGGTGGTATTTCATCATCCCTGGGTTTTTTATTTTTTGCGCTATAAATTAAAAAAAGACTGAAAATTTTCAAAAACAATGCATTTTTCTTTGTTTCTGTTATAAAATTTTGCAAATAAGTAATTTCTCTTCATAAATTTTGACCAAAAATTATACTGCTACATTTCTATGGTAAAAATAACCCAAATCAGGGTTTATTTGGTGTTGGCGGACAGACAGATGTTTTGGGGACTGTGACAGATGTGACGGGGACATACAGATGTTTTGTGTATGGTGACAGATGTGACGGGGACAGACAGATGTTTGGGGACTGTGGCAGATGTGACGGGGACATACAGATGTTTTGGGGACTGTGACAGATGTGACGGGGACAGACAGATGTTTGAGGACTGCGACAGATGTTTTGGGGACATACAGATGTTTTGGGGACTGTGACAGATGTTTTGTGTATGGTGACAGATGTGATTGGGGACATACAGATGTTTTGGGGACTGTTTTATGGGGACACTTATGTGTATGGGGACAGGGGTATCAGTGTGCTTGGTGCACTGTGTGGGGGGCGATCTGTGACAGCTTTCTGCATGAAATCATCATCATGCAGAGAGCTGTCACATAGCTGCAGCTCCCCCCCTTCCCCCCCGCACTGAGCTCTCACTGAGCTCGGCGGGGGGAGAACTGTCACAAAGACGTTAGTCTCTGTTTACAATGTGACGGCTGTGGTTGGACACAGCCGTCACATGATTGGGAGGGCCAGTCACTGCGCCCGTATCCCGATCTCTGTTCAGCTGGATCCTGTGATCATAATGATCACAGGATCCAGCAGCTGCGCGCCGCGTGGCTGCGCTGCAAGCTCCCATTCTGCAGGACGTGTATACACGTCCTGTCAGAATGGGGAAGGTCCCACCCGGCCGTATATATACAGTGGCCGGGTGGGAGGTGGTTAAAACCAAACTTGAAGAATTGTGGACAAAAAACATATCCAGTGTACAATATACGTATCTAGTACATTCAATGATACATAGGAAGTAATTGAAGGTGGAATAATTATCATCAACGTTTCGCAATATTTATTGTTTCTTCAGGATTTATTCCCCTTTTTCCATAGTTGTCTAACAATCAAAGCATAGTATATCAATAACATGTTTATATATCATCAGTATATTGCATAATGACATTACATAGTATTTTAATTAGTGCTCACCCTTCCTTCATTGGTATCCAAGCATGATGGCGCCACGTAAGTCCAATTGCAAGGGACAAATCCCTATCTCCCTCCCCTATATAGGAAGGTGGTGCCAGGTCCACCCCCTATGGTCTGGATGGGCATCAGATTGCCCCTCAAATTAGCAATAGTTAACTTCCTCAGTCCCGGCTCTATATCTGTGAACCAGACATACAATTACTTAGAAAATAGCATCTGCAACAGATTTTCTACTGTATTTGCAGTCAAGTATGTCCTTACAGTGTGTTTCTCAGGGGTATACAAAATTGCTGATTTCAAAGGAGATATACCTTGATCACAGGAGGAAAAGAAAGAGAGAGGGGGGGAAGAAGAGGGGGGAGGGGGGAAAAAAAAGAAAAGGAAATCCACCCCATCCGCCACCAACCCCCCTGTGCGTAATCAAATACCAGCCCTCCCACCACAAACATCTATACATAACAAGTTGTCCTACAACAGTCCCGTATGTCCAGCCATCTTCTTACCATAATTTGTCTAAACCGGGGGTACGCAGCAGCAGGGCCTCCATACTCTGCCGCGTCCCTGGTCTATTTGAGGGCAATCGATACGGAAGTGACAGAGCCGCGCGGCTCTCCCAGCGTCACTTCCGCGTGGGCTCCCCAAAGCCGACGGACACTACGTATCCGCCGCAACTAGAGGCGCCGAACATTAACGCCTCCCCCAGGTGTATATTCACCCGGGGGAGATAGAGACAAAGGAGAGTCCTGGATTGAAACTCTCCCTTGCTCCCAGACGTCCGTGACGTCCAGCCCTGTTACCGAGGAAGGGGAGGGAAGAAAGGGAAAAACCATTGTCCCATATCACACTTTAAACACAACGCAGTGCCACCTGCTGACAACACCAAATATAGAAGCTGCGTTTTTGAAGCAAATGGTGAAGGAAGTCGGCAGGCTCCCCACCCAGAGCATGCCGACCTCTGGTAACCTTACCAAGGAACAACAGGAAGCCCTTACTAACCTGACCCACGGCAACCACATCGTGATCAAACCCTCTGACAAGGGGGCAATGTGGTCGTCATGGATCAGGAACAGTATATGGAGATGTGTGATGCCATCCTGACTAATAAGGAATGGTATCAGCAGATTGATGAGGAGGTGATACATACTCACCGATCTGGCTATCAAAGTATAATCGCTCGGGCATATAATGAAGGCCTGATTAATAAAAATATTTTTGAATTTTTACAGGTCCATTGGCCAATAACTCCCACCTTCTATGCCCTTCCGAAGGTGCATAAAAGCCTTGATAAGCCCCCGGGACATCCAATTGTCTCAGGAATAGGGTGCCATGCTTAGAAGGCAAGTCAATATATCGACAGCCAACTAAGACCGCATGTCAAGAGACTACCCTCATATTTAAAAGATACCTTGGAGCTCCTTAAAGTTATTGAGGGCATGACAGTACCCCTGGGTCCTACTTAGTGGCCATTGACATTGAGGCCTTGTATTCCAGCATTCCCCACTCCAGGGGGGTGGAGGTGATATCCACCTTCCTGGGGGAGGTGGACTGGAATGCCTGGCCTCTTAATGAGTTCATTTTGCAGTTATTGCAACATGTGCTCACGTGCAATTCCTTTGTTTTCAATGGATCCTATTACCTCCAGGCGCAGGGGGTTGCGATGGGGACATCTTGTGCCCCATCGTATGCCAACCTGTACCTGGGGGGATGGGAAAGGAAACTGTTCTCTGACGAGGCCTTGTCTATGTATCTCCGCCATATTCTGTTGTGGCGCAGGTACATAGACGATGTTTTGGTCGTCTGGACGGGCACCACTGAGGAACTAGCAGAGTTTATGCTGTATATTTCGAAAAACGAGTTTAATTTGAAGTTCACAATGCAAATTGATGCACATAAGATCTCATTTCTGGATCTACAATTATACATTAGTCCAGAGGGAATTATACACTCGTCTCTTTATCGCACATCCCCATTCCCTGGTACGGAGTATTCCTTACAGCCAATTTTTGAGGCTGAGAAGGAATTGTACCAGGGACGGGGATTTTGAATTGGAAGCTAAGTCACTCTTTATGCGGCTGCATGAAAGAGGATATAGCAAAAAAGTACTCAAAAAAGCCTATCAAAAACACACACCAGGGAAAACCTTATTTTTCAAACCAGGAAACATACGAATCAAGGTACTACGAAACTTATAACTACATTTAATACCCAACAACAGATCTTTAGGGATATGCTGCAAAGGAATTGGCATTTTTTGGCGGACGACATGGTGGTCTCTAGATACATCAGAGACCGTCCTGAAGTGGTTTACAGGAGGTCTTCGTCACTTAGGGACAGGTTGGTCCACAGCCACCTTGTACCTCTAACCCCCCTAGAGGGAGCCATTGGAGGACTAGGTACATTTAGGTGTGGAGACTGTGCGCAGTGCCCCTGGATCAATGAAGGCACTGTCCACCAATTACCTAGGGGGGGCAGTATCAGATCTAGGGCCTATGCAGACTGTCAGACTGAGGGAGTAGTCTATACGGCCAATTGTAAATGTGGTGCCTTTTACATAGGCAAAACGAAAAGAACTCTCTGTAGAAAAATACAGGACCATCTCTACTATGTAGATGTGGGGTTATTGTATACCCCCATCTGCAAACACCTGGGGCTGAATCATAGTTTTGACCCCTCATATATTTCATTCTTTGTCCTGGAGAGGGTCCATCCGAATCCTCGGGGGGGGGGGGGGATTGGGATGCAGCCATTTTAAGGAAGGAGGCAAAGTGGATATACAATCAAAGAGCCACTGAATATCCAGGACTCAATACATCCCTTACGTTTAATGCCTTCCTGTAGCTAGTTGATGCCCTCTTTGCAATGTGGACAGGTTTAGGACAATAGACCATCCCATCAATTTATATTACCAACTTTGCAGGATCTTTGTCTATTGTGTTCAAGTATTTGGGTCTAGGTAACTGCACCTCATATATGGGGTTGTTCACTCATTGTTATATTTCTTTGATGTGTTGTTCCTATTCTAATTATATAATTATTATATTTTTTCTTGATTTTAGAGATGTATTTGTGTTGTTGATATTCTGTCAACTAATGGCTTCTATATTTGGTGTTCTCAGCAGGTGGCGCTGCGTTGTGTTTAAAGTCTGATATGGGACAATGGTTTTTCCCTTTCTTCCCTCCCCTTCCTCGGTAACAGGGCTGGACGTCGTGGACGTCTGGGAGCAAGGGAGAGTTTCAATCCAGGACTCTCCTTTGTCTTTACCCCCCCCAGGTGAATATACACCTGGGGGAGGCGGTGATGTTCAGTGCCTCTAATTGCGGCGGATACGTAGTGTCCGTCGGCTTTGGGGACCCCGCGCATGTGCCGTTTTGCAGACGCCGATACGGAAGTGACGCTGGGAGAGCCGCGCGGCTCTGTCACTTCCGTATCGATTGCCCTCAAATAGACCGGGGAAGCGGCAGAGTATGGAGGCATGGAGGCCCCGCTGCTGTGTACCCCCGGTCTAGACGAATTATGGTAAGAAGATGGCTGGACATACGGGACTGTTGTAGGACAACTTGTTATGTATAGATGTTTGGCCACTGTGGTGGGAGGGCTGGTATTTGATTACACACAGGGGGGTTGGTGGCGGATGGGGTGGATTTCTTTTTCTTTTTTTTTTCCCCTCCCCCTCTTCTTCCCTCCCCTCTCTCTCTTTCTTTTCCTCCTGTGATCAAGGTATATCTCCTTTGGGATCAGCAATTTTGTATACCCCTGAGAAACACACTGTAAGGACATACTTGACTGCATATACAGTAGAAAATCTGCTGCAGATGCTATTTTCTAAGTAATTGTATGTCTGGTTCACAGATATAGAGCCGGGACTGAGGAAGTTAACTATTGCTAATTTGAGGGACAATCCGATGGCCATCCAGACCATAGGGGGTGGACCTGGCACCACCTTCCTATATAGGGGAGGGAGATAGGGATCTGTCCCTTGCAATTGGACTTACATGGCGCCATCATGCTTGGATACCAATGAAGGAAGGGTGAGCACTAATTAAAATGCTATGTAATGTCATTATGCAATATACTGATGATATATAAACATGTTATTGATATACTATGCTTTGATTGTTAGACAACTATGGAAAAAGGGGAATAAATCCTGAAGAAGCAATAAATATTGCGAAATGTTGATGATAATTATTCCACCTTCAATCACTTCCTATGTATCATTGAATGTACTAGATACGTATATTGTACACTGGATATGTTTTTTGTCCACAATTCTTCAAGTTTGGTTTTAAACATGCAAATAATAAAGTATTAATTTTAATTACGTGTGTTTGTGCTCACTTGGACCCAATACCAATCCACTAAAATCCTATATATATTTTCTTGATGACTTTGTTCCTCTTTGTATCTTTTTTTGATTCCTGATACATGTGTTGTAAATGACATTGATTAATTCCCGAACAGCGAATGGTGATTATCATATTTCTTTTCTCATAAATATGTGTAGATAGGATGGATCCCTTTGTACCAAAGATTGGCAATGTTACAAATAGCACAGGCTAATAAAAATACATTTTTTGGTAAAAACAGTTCGAAACTTACAATGTTGCACATGTAGCTGATTAGGTGAACTTGAGGTGAAAAATATTACCGTAACTTTTTTTGTAATGGTGGTGGTGGTGGGGGGGAGGTTGTGTTTTGGGTTAGATTAGCTCATTTCATTTAGCGTTCTTTAAAATTGTGTTTTTTCCCATTTTTCTGTATTTGATTATTTGTGTACTGAATTTTATTTGCTCTTTTTTCTTTCTACAAAAAACTTTAAACAAGAGTGCTAATGAAGGATCATTTTTTCCACACGAGTAAATTTAAATACCCATGCTTAAAAAGTAGTAAAACAACCCTAATTTATTATTTATTATTATTTCAGGTACTTATATAGCGCTGTCAATTTATGCAGCGCTTTACATATACATTATACATTCACATCAGTCCCTACCCTCAAGGAGCTTACAATCTAAGGTCCCTAACTCACATTCATACATATACTAGGGCCAATTTCGACAAGATCTAATTTACCTACCAGCATGTCTATGGAGTGTGGGAGGAAACCGGAGTACCCGGAGGAAACCCACGCAGGCACAGGGGAACATGCAAACTCCAGGCTTCCCTAGTGCATTTTGAAACAATGGCAACATGTTAGCGATACATAAAATTCCACATTTCACTCATCATTAATAAAAAGTCCAAGGCAGAAGCTTTGCTATTCTGAAATATTCACCCACTATAGCAGGAATGTCCTTTCCAGTCCACGCACACAGGCCAAATCTCAATGTGTTGAGATTCTTTGGGGGATCACAATGAATTCTGCTCGATATTCACCAAACCCAAACTTAGTAGTGAACTCCTTTGAAGACTGGGGGGGGGGGGGTGTTGCAGAGCAGTCAAATATCTGTGGATATCAGCAACACCATATTCTGCCACTGCATTTTTTAGATATGTAATTGTTTTTTTTATCTGTACATTTACCTAGGCTTAAAAAACAGTACCCCAATCTGATTCATTTTAACTTGAAAAAATATTTTTTTAGATAGCTTTGGCTGTGAAACATGTTTTTTTTTTTACAGCAGTAAAATGCGTGAACTAATTTATAGAAGGAGCAGCCATAACAGATCTAAAAGCTATAGTTAAAAAAGCCATAAAGCTATAAAAATGTATTTTCTGAAAGCTATTATCAACAGCCACAAATACTATTCAGTGACTGGATGGTACTGTATGTAAGCAGCTTGGTTAAGCTGCAGTATAAGATGGAGAAATGGCAGGTTTTATCTTGAAATAGAAATTAGAGTATTTTTTTTTTTTTCGAGAAACTATAGCGACAAACACTATTCAGTTGCTGGGCAGTATTCAAGCAGCTTGGTTAGGCTGCAGTATATGAGGGAGAAACTGTATGTAATAAGAGTATGTTATTTGAGAAACAATAGCCGCAAATATTCTTCAGTGACTGGACAGAATGTAAGCAACTTGGTTAGGCTGCAATATAAGTGGGAGAAATGGGCAGGTTTATTTCTTCAAATAAACATTAGACTGTATTTCTTTGAAACCATAGCCACAAATATTGTTCAATAGTTGGAGAGAATGAAAGCAGCTTGGTTAGGCCACGGTATAAGAGTAAACAAAAGGGAAAAGACAAGCGCAACCTCTATAGTATAGTAAACAATGTGAACAATCTTTATTAATTATTAAAAACACACTTGCAAAAGAGGAGCTTGTGCAAAGTGGTAAAAGTCAAAGCTGCGGCATCTGGAACCCAGAGCCTCTGTGGAATACCCCTGCTTTGGCCATGAGCAGGGGGAGAAGAGCACAGGCAGGAGGGAGCTGCTGTTGCAGAGAGACAACCCGACCAGAGATGGAAGCCAGAGCCCGGACGGAGAGGATGCCTGACACCACTGGGAGTGCGATGGGAGATAAATGGCAACCCGCCAGAAATAAATGCAGCACTATAGGGGCGGGTCCAGAAATTACTGCAACTGCTCACCAGGAGGGTCAAAAAGCCACAAGTGCTGATAACAGGAGCCAGCTGGAGTGTAGAAGCAAGGGGTTAACTACTTCCCATATCTTATATCCTAATAAGAGCAAATAACGTGTGTGTGTGTGTGTGTGTGTATGTATATATATATATATATGTGTGTGTGTGTGTGTGTGTGTGTGTGCAATAAACGAGAATAATCCTATATTCTATACCCTTCATCAATTGGGGAACGAAGATGTGAGGTCGACCGAGGACAATAGTCGTGAACACCGAAAAACTGGGAGGACCACTCGTCAACGTCATTAAAGACCTGGGCGGGGATATCACGACGTAAATAAAGACCGCCCAACGGTAAATAGAGGGTAGCGTGAGGGTCACCACAGTCCGTAGGAGAGGCAGGCCCGAGACCGAAGGTAGAGACCAGCCCAACAGAGAGACGTTGTCGTCGAGGGAGGACGGACACGAGAAGAGGGGGACGAGTACCGGTTTCGTCCCCATAAGGT
>BLSH010131159.1:86434-101683 GCA_018402905.1 Glandirana rugosa | reverse complement strand
GAAATGTTTCTTAATCTTTCCAATCTTGGGAAACATGTGTCAGGATTAAACTGTACTATCTGTGTAAAAGCGGATGTAAATTTAGAGAATCTACAGATGAACTCTGTTTTTCCTGGCTGATTTGGAGCTCATTGCAGCTCTTGGAAAGTGACAGTTGTGTTCAGCCACAGCATGTTTGCGAATGGGCTGCCCCCGCTGATCACTAAGCAACCACTGATCACTGTGGTCTGTTTTCTTTGGCAGTCACAGTGTGGTTTATGAATTTGGCCACATCAGATTGGTTACAAAATGATACAGGGCAAATATGAAACAAATACATTGTAGTATGTAATTGAAGAGTAATTTAATATGTCTTGTGGAATAGATCACACAGTGTTACAAGTGGTGGCTTGTAAAATGTAAATTGTAAATAAAAAGCATATACATTTTTACAGAAATCCAGGCAGATGTAAAATTGTTCAGTTATTCCCTATATACACTATATTACCAAAAGTATTGGGACGCCTGCCTTTACACACACATGAACTTTAATGTCATCCCAGTCTTAGACTTGTCTGTATGTTTCAATATTGGGTTGGCCCATCCTTTGTAGCTATAACAGCTTTAACTCTTCTGGGAAGGCTGTCCACAAAGTTTAGGAATGCGTCTATGGGAATGTTTGACCTTTCTCCCAGAAGCGCATTTGTGAGGTCAGGCACTAATGTTTGACAAGAAAGCCTGGCTCGCAGTCTCCGCTCTAATTCATCCCAAAGGTGTTCTGTTGGGTTGAGGTCAGGACTCTGTGCAGGCCAGTCAAGTACCTCCACCCTAAACTCACTTATCCATGTCTTTATGGACCTTGCTTTGTACCCTGGTGCGCAGTCATGTTGGAAAAGGAAGGGGCCCATCCCCAAACTGTCCCCACAAAGTTGGGAGTATGAAATAGTCCAAAATGTCTTGGTATGCTGACGCCTTAAGAGTTGCCTTTACTGGAACTTGGGGGCCAAGCCCAACCCCTGAAAAATAGCCCCACACCATAATGCCCCCTTCACCAAATGACTTCAGCGACTCTTGTTCTCCATTAAATGTCTGTCATATCATAAAGGCATCACCACATATATCCACATTTCCCATTTTGTTGTGAAAGTAAGTTAGCAAATAAATTAACACATGCCAAAGCTGCAAAATCTGGCATGATTACGAAATGTTAAATGAGAAAGATGTTTGTATTTTTTTTTAAATTCTTCATCTTCCTGCTTAATTAATTCTTAAAGGATAAGTTAAACTTTTATAAAAAAAAAAATAATAAATGCACATCTTTTTGCAGGTAAAAAAAACTATGCATTTATTATTTTTTTACACTGCAGCTTGTAAAGCATTGTACCCGTGATCAGAAGATCATGGGTGCAATGCCTGAATCCTGCTCACACTCAGTCAGCTGTCTGCCCTTACCTCCCATATAGGCAGGCATTTAATGATCTGCAGGGAGAATCGATGAACTATGTGAGTGCTCACCGGAGCCATGACAGTTCATTGAGAACTACAAGCCACCTGCTGCTGCGGCTGATGGCACTTGTAGTTCATTCCTTCACAGGAAACTGTAAATAAAAGATCTGGCTGTGTGGGTGGAGCCCCACACAGTGGAACCATTTTCAAATTATGACAGCTGGAGCAGGAGAGGATCCCTGCCCACTGTCATGGGTGGGGGTGGTCAGGTGCTGTATGTATTTTACATGTTACAAAGGAGAACTTATCCTTTAAAGTAGAATTCCAGGCAAAACCTAACTACTCTTAAAAATGTTCCTTCCCTTCTCCTAACACCTATACTAACTGACCTATGTAAGAAAGATCGGTATACTTACCTACTTTCAGGCCACTTTAGTCATGTGATCTCCCTTGTGTCACCCAGCATGGACTACGGGGAGAGCAGAGAGTGCTCAACAATGTCTGACAAGGGTTGGGAGTGATGATGTTACCCATAGGCTTCTCTGACCAATCCATTTTTGGCCCTCCTTCCTCTCCCCTGCAGCTGCTGCTGGCTGACAGAGGGGAGCTGGATCATGTGACCACACCAGAGTGGCCTGATAATAGATAAGTATACAGATTTTGGTAACAAAAGTGTTAGGAGGGAGGAAGGAGTATTTTTAGGAGTAGTTACGTTTTGCCTGAATTTCTACTTTAAAAGCTATTTCGTTTTGTAAAAATATAATGGTTATGGCATACATTAACAAAAATAACTTTTTAGTGACATACTGGGTTGTTTTAATATTTCCTAATTTTTATTTCAAAACCATTCCAGCACATAGAATTAATTCTGATTATGGGTTCTCTTCTAAATACAAGTTTATGGGGGCGGTATTTTTTCCTGTGTTCATACATACCAGTGATGATTAATCACAGAAAGGTTGGCAGGCTCCAACAATGATACTATGATTCTTGAAAGAATTCATGAGCATTTAAAATGCATTTTTTTTGGAAAATACATAGGATGTTGTGTAATTTATACATACAAGGCACAAGTATCACGTTCTCTCAAAATTCTTCAGGAAATGACCTTATATCCAACACCGCGCCTTGTCTGCTTCTGGAGACAGAGATTTGTATGTAAGCTATTACAAGCCATAAACGTTCTTCCTAAAACTGTAACCCCATTTACATTCCAAAGAGGGTCATCTTAGGTTCCACTGTTTAGTTAGTGACACCACTAGTTTAGGTGGACACTGCTTACCAGGGCTTTTTTCTCAGAAAATAGGTACAGGAACTCAACCACGACCCCCCACACACACACACATAAACAGCTTCCAAATCGCATCAAATAGTGGGTGTGGAGAAATTCCCTAACAGTGGAAGGGTCTTAAAGGGGCATTACGTATAGAGTGCAAAGTTCGAGGGTAACATGTCTTACTTGTGTTGCTGTGTTAAGCTGAAGCGGTTCTAGTACCTCCCCGCACACTGTAGGTGGCTCTGCCTCTCTCACTTGCAGGGAGATCATCCAGTGGGAATATAGGAATCTGCACTGCTCCCTGGGCACCTGCATCTTCCTTGGCCCCATCCAGCACTCAGTGAGAGTCGCTCAGGAGATCAGATCTGTGGGAGCCAAGCTGTCACTTGTAAACACAGAAGCCGGACTTCTGTGTTTACAAGTGGTAGTGGTAACCTGGGAGCAGAGGGCCAGAGCCAGAGATGGGGGAACTGAGTTCCACCAAGTTCCAGCTGAAAAATAAGCCCTGCTGCTTACTGACCATATACTGGGGATTCAACAAAATGAATATTACTTCGGGAAATGTTATAGTGTGTGCATTTTAATATGCTTTGTGATGAGAAAAAACAATGCTGCTGCAGGTATGAAGTGCAGCCTCTCAAACCCTCCTGTGATGGCCAAATGTGGACTGTGGTCTGGAAAGTGCATGGTTAACCACTTCCTTACCGGGCACTTAAACCCCCCTCCTGCCCAGACCAATTTTTGGCTTTCAGCGATTTTGCATTTTGAATGACAATTGCGCGGTCGTGCGACGTTGTACCCAAATAAAATTTGTGTCCTTTTATTCCCCACAAATAGAGCTTTCTTTTGGTGGTATTTGATCCCCTCTGCGTCATTTCTGATCGCCGCTATAAACAAAAAATGAGCGACAATTTTGCAAAAAAGAACAATATTTCTTACTTTTTGCTAAAGTACAAATCCATTAAAAAAATTATTCATCAGTTTTGGCCGATATATATTCTTCTACATATTTTTGGTAAAAAAAAAATCGCAATCGGCCTATATTGATTGGTTTGCGCAAAAGTTATCGCGTCTACAAACTGGGAATTGATTTATGGCGTATTTATTATTATTTTTTTTTACTAGTAATGGCGGCGATCTGCGATTTTTATCGGGACTGCGATATTGGGGCGGAAATGACGGACATTTTTTACACATTTTTGGGACCAATGACATTTATACAGCGATCAGAAATTTAAATGTCCACTGATTACTGTATAAATGTCATTGGCAGTGAAGGGGTTAACCTGCAGGGGGCAGTGAAGGGGTTAACAAATGTTCCCTGGGTGTGTTCCAATTGTGGGGGGGATGGGTTGGCCGGGACATAACAGATCTAACTGATCCCAGTGACAGGGATCAGTAGATCTGTCCTGTCCCCTGTCACAGAACGGGGAACCGCCGTGTTTACAATGGCGGTTCCCCGTTCTGAGGCTCTTAAAAGTGATCGGCGGGTCTCGGGCGGACCCAGGGGGCGCGCCAGGAGCGTGCGCAGTGGAGGACGTCCATGGACGTCCTCCGGGCATTTCAGATCCGCGCTGGAGCCGTACTTTGGCAATAACGCGGATCTGAAGTGGTTAAAGAATGCACTACCCCTACATTTCATATTCCTGATATGTGTTGTACCAAGAACTTGTGTGAAAAAGTATCCTGTTACGTAGTAGGTAAGGTTGAAAAAAGACACCAGTTCATCCAGTTCAACCTATGATGTGTGTGTGTGTTTATGTCAATGGTAAATTGTAGACCCCTGTATGTAAGGTGACCATCTAATAGGCTTTTTAAACTATCTACGCTCTCTGCTGATACCATTGCTTGTGGAAGAGAATTCCACATTCTTACCGCTCTGACAGTAAAGAACCCTCCACGCAGTATTAGGTTAAACCGCTTCTCTTCCAGTTTTAGTGAATGGCTGCGTGTCTTTTTAAATTCCCTTTCACTGAATAGTTTTTTCCCTAATCTAGGCTCACCAGTACGGGATTTATACATTGATATCATATCCCCTCTTAAGCGTCTCCTCTCCAGAGAGAATAAGTTCAATGCTTGTAGTCTTTCCCCATAGCTTCATTCCCTTAATTAGCTTTGTTGCCCTTCTCTGGACCCTCTCCAGTTCCAGCACATCCTTCCTGAGGACTGGTGCCTAGAACTGGAAGGCATACTCAAAATGCAGTCGGACCAGAGTCTTGTAGAGTGGGAGAATTTTTGTTTTATCTCTGGAGTGAATACCCTTTTTAATGCATGCTAATATTCTATTGGCTTTGCTTGTAGCAGCTTGGCATTACATGCCATTGCTGAGCCTGTCATCTACTACGACCCCCAGGTCCTTTTCCATTCTAGATTCCCCCAGAGGTTCTCCCCCTAGTGAGTTACTTGAATTCATAATTTTGGCACCCAAATGCATTACCTTACATTTTTCAACATTAATCTTAATTTGCCATGTAGTTGCCCACCCCATTATTTTATTTAGGTCTCTAGCAAGGTTTCCACATCCTGTGTAGAAGGTATTGCTCTGCTTAACTTTGTATTGTCTGTAAATACTGAGGTTGAGCCGTTAGGGGACCCCACTTTCCACACCAGACCATTCGGAGTACTCGCCATTTATCACCACCCTTTGGACTTGCCCCTGTAGCCAGTTTTCAATGCAGGTACTTACCCTTTGGTCCATGCCAATAGACCTTAGTTTGTACAGTAAACATTTATGGGGAACTGTATCAAATGCCTTTGCAAAATCCAGATACACCACAACTACAGGCCTTCCTTTATCTAGATGGCAGCTCACTTCTTCATAGAAGGTTAATGGATTAGTTTGGCAAGAAGGATTCTTTGTGAATCCATGCTTATTACCACTAATGATACTATTTTCATTACTAAAATCTTGTATATAGTCCCTCATCATTCCCTCCAATAGCTTGCAGACTATTGATGCTAGGCTAACTTGCTTGTAGTTCCCAGGGATATATCTTGGCTCTTTTTTAAATATTGGTACCACGTTGGCTTTTCTCCAATCAGCTGGTACCATTCCAATCAGTAAACAGTCCATAAAAATTAGGAACAATGTTCTGGCTATCACCTGACTGAGTTCCTTAAGGACCCTCAGGTGTAAGCCATCTGGTCCCAGTGACTTATTTATGTTAAGTTTTTCAAGTCTATTTCTGATTTTGTCTTCTGTTAGTTTTTAGGGTGCTTTCTGTGATGTGCTATTAAAATTAACATTACAGTCTTGGTTACTGTATCCCCCCATTTCCTTTGTGAAGACCGAGGAGAATAATTTATTCAAAACCTTTGTTTTCTCTCTGTCCTTTGTAACCAAATTCCCTTCATCATCCTTTATGCGGCCAATATGTTCTGGCCTCACTTTCCTACTGTTTATATACTTAAAGAATTTCTTGGGTTTTTTTTTACTCTCCACCGCTATGTGCCTTTCATGTTTTACCTTAGCTGCCCTGATTGCATTTACATTTCTTATTCAATTATTTGTAATGTTGGAATGCTGACAATGACCCATCAGCCTTGCATTTTTTGAAGGCCTTTTCTTTTGCTTTTATATGCATTTTTTACATTGGAGTTTAACCACTCAGGATTATTTTTTAGCTCTTTTAAACTTATTTCCCATTGGAATGCACTGGCCAGTACCTGTATTTACCTTTATGCTCTTAAAGCACTCCCATTTTTCCTCCTTGTTCTTTGTTCCTAAGATTTTACGCCAGTGCATTGCTTCCTTTGTGTGAAGTATCTTGTGATTCTGCCAATCCCCCTGCCTTCCTATTTCAAACTGACCATGCTAGGCATGGGAGCACATCCATTCTAGTGTGGTATGAGTACTGCTGATTCTCCACCCCCATCCCTTTAAGCCGCTTATGCGGCTGAGAACATAGGTTGTATAATCACTTATAAAAAAGAGAAAAACATGTATTTATCTTGTTTTTTTTTTGTATATATACACCAATATTGTCATCACTAGGTTGCTATGCTTCTCTAAGTCAGGCAGATTATTGCTGATGACAGGGTGCTATACATAGCATTGCAAAACCATCACAGAACCCTGCTTCAGTACTTCTCTCAAAAGCCCTCAGCCCTGATGCATGCAGTGCGCTGACTCTTGGAGTAGTTACATATGCAAATATTAAAATGCCCTCATAGAAGGATGTCGCTCTGGTAGAGTGGGCATTGCCAGGTAAGCTGTATTTGCATACAGACCACACTAGGTAATGTCCTTATGTGATACTGAACCATGAATGAAAGAACTAATAAATAAGAGTGCTGCGGAGGGGAGGGCTAGATCGGGGTAAGCAACCTTGGCATTCCAGCTGTGGTGAAATTACAAATCCCATAATGCTTCTGCCTCTGAGAGTCTTCCCTGAGGCTGTCAGAGTCTTGCAGTTTCTCATGGGGCCTGTAATTCCAAAACAGCTGGAGTGTCAAGGTTGCTTACCCCTGGGCTACATGATGTGCAGTGAAATTAGAGTAAGCAATTTCAAACAGGAGAGGAGTTGTACTGCTTCATTTTTGTAAAATCTATAACGTCACATACAGTATGCGATGTAGACTGTCCATAACAGTTAGACTGGGCTCTCAGTTTTAATAAATACATTTTGTACATTTCTGTTGATTCTGCCAGCAGATCTATTGGATAGGCACTTCCTTTGACAGGATGACACTGCTCTTGATTTAAATTGTTGCAGGATTTTCACCCTTGTTGTTGCTTAAGCCTAATGCACTCGATCAGAAAATTGTAAAATTTTGATGCGATTGTACAATAATCTGATCATTAGTACAAAGCTTTCAAGAGCTGATCACAACAGTTCATTCAAAATTATCTGAAGGAACAAATATGAAAATTATTCTCATACGATACCAGATCACATGGCTTTCGTTTAATCGGTACAGGTTTTGTCCGAAAATACTCGGAAGAGCAAGACTACGGATGCTCACAGAAAAAAAAAAGAATACATTACAATACAATACAATGCATTACATCACATCTGAAGTTGTGGTCTGTCTTACAAGAATTTTTGTAAGTTGAATAAACTTTTTTGATTTTCAATATATACTAACAGTGCAAAAAAAAAAAAAAAAAGATCATTTGTCTGATATTCTCATTGTGTGTACAAGGCTTTAGATGCTGGCACTGTTGATTGACTGATCAGTGAATAGTCACACTTGTTAGGATGGGGGAACTGTATGCTGAATGTATTGTACTGTTTCTAGTATAGGTTCTTTACTCCTCATGGTAAGAGGCCAAACTGCTTCTCTGGGCTTCATATGCGGGAAGCATAGCATCCTTTCACCTGCCAGTGACACCGGTCCTGCTACCAACTACTGAGTTATCTTGAGGGAAATAGCTCTGAGCACTGATGTTCCTCTACCAACGCTATCTAAATCCTATATGATAATATTCAATTTTCTCACATTGTACACTTTTACAATTTGTTATATTCAACTTGAAGCCAAAGAGGGGAGCCACTGCACATACTTGCCAGGTCTCGCACACCGTGGTTCAAGACTGGTTCCCTTCTGCAGCGGGCCCTAAAATAGGGGCCCAGCCACTTGGTGGGATGCGCCACATGCCAGGTTTACCCTCCCTAAGGAGACCACCACCACTTCCTCTCCTAAGCTGACTGCTCCTCCTTCTCCTTACTTTACACTCTTCATCAGCCAGAGGGTTAACCACTAACTGAAGTTGACACTTCAGTCCTTAGTTTACACATATACTGTAGAAGCACACACTCTCTCTCTTCAAGTAAAGCCCAGTACACACTGCAGTTTTTTTTTCGTGCAACCTCGCGGGTTGCACAAAAAAACTGACAGCTCCAGTCTGGAGCCGCTGTACTAACCATGCAAGGTTAGTCCAGCAATCTCCCCCGCTGAGCTGTTATGTTCTGACAGGGGGACGCCCCCCGCCATATCGCACTATGATCAGCGCTCTATGCCATTGGCTGAGAGCGCTGTTTGCGAGCAGGTCAGCTGCTGGTTTTCCAGCATGCATGTCTGACAGACCAACACACACACAGGGAGAATGTCGGCCAGTATTTTTTGTACCGGCAAATGTCTCCTGACATTCTGTCCATGTGTACGGGGCTTAAATCAGACCAGACACTGTTTTTAACCAGAACATGTTTTACTGAAGTAATTCAATTGTGAATTATGTTTTGCAGTAGTTTCCATTAGAATTACATGGAGCAACACCCGGCAAAACATGACACTCTTCATTTTCCCTTTTTAAATGCTGTGGTGCGCATACCTTTAGTTGTGGTCAATTCCCAACAGATGAATAGCACTCAGTCCTTTTGTCCCATGTCAGGGTCCTGCTATGGGGTAGCTCTACTCTCAGCAAGCGACTAAATCTCAAGTGTATGGTCTCCAGCTGAATTTACTATTATTTTAAATATATTAAGCATGCACTTTTTGCTGGAGGAGCTTGTGTATATAAATCTGTTCATAGAGTCACCAATTTGTCATTTTGTCCTGGCTAGTTTAAATAACTTGCACTGTATGCATATATAAAAGGCACAAATGATTGTAGCTCTTTATTAATTAAAACATTGTTGATAATAATAAATATATTGATGTATTTTTTAATTTCAAGCAGTGTAAGTACCTGGGTTTGACCTGGTGTCAGCCTCTTGTAGTCCCTGAACATCTGGAATGTGAGAGGAAGTAACAGTACAAGGAGCCAATCAGTTCAATCAGTTGGTGACAAGAAGCATGCTGATAGGAGGAGAAAGCAGAGTGGCAGTGAGGATAGCTCATCACTGTGTGGCATCTCTCTTCATTGTCCAGTCATAGGCTGGGCAGGTTTATTACCACCTGGGCTTAGGGGAAATAGGTGTAACCTCTTGGCATCAGCCGCACGGATATATGCAACCACTCGGCGGGTGGGCTTTAACACCGAGAGGCCGCCCTGTTAAAACAACTTACTGTGCTGAGAGCATGCTACCTGCAGGCTCCCAGCATGGTAGCCAGTGGGGACTGGTAAGCTCCTTGCAATCGGGAGCTTTTCTGATCATGTGACCGCTGTCACAGCCAATCACAGTGGTCACAAGATGTGAATGCCCACCTCTGCCTCCTGGTTTTTAAAACTCTTGAAGGGCTGGGATGCAGTTGACGCGAAAGGGTTAATGATGCTGGCCATTGGACTGAAGATGCCTAGCAGCAGGTAAAAACACTGCAGGGAAAATCTCTGAAGATGAATATTGCAGCAAAAGTTCTTTTTCATATTTTATCTTAATAGGCTATTCATTTTATCTTGCTATTTTTTCCTGGAATTTTGGTTTAATTGACTAAATTAGAACAAACACGTAAATCAGGAACATAAGAGAGAAGGCAGAACTTATGATTCTTACCAGTGGCAGCCATATGGGGCGCAGGGGCACCGCCCCCGCCCAATCCATGCACCCGGCCCCTAGTCTACATGCAGGGCGCCGGACGCATGGATTTCAATTTTGTTTGTTTTTTTGAAGCACATGATTAGAACCTGAGGTTCTAATTGGCTTCAGAAAGGGTGGGCTCGGGGCACAGATCACTGTGACCTGAGCCCCCCCAGCTGTGTGACAATAGCAAATTAATATTTGCTATTGTTTTCCTGATTCTCGTCATGGCCAATCAGGAAGCAGGTCCTGAGACCTGATTGGCCAGGGAGTCTTAGGACTCCAGGCCAATCAGGTCTCAGGACCCACTTCCTGTTCGGAGCAAAAGCAACGGCCCTGGAGCAAGGAGTAGCTGGAGTGAGGAGCAGCAGCCCTACCCTGGATCCTTGTCATCTGCCTCCTAAGGTAAGGAGGCCTCTGATCGCCACCTTCCTGTCTGTCTCCCGCGCGCAGTTGGGGGGTATGATCACCGCCTTCCCGTCCATCTCCCACATGGGAGAGGGTAGAGTTGGTTTTCTGCTTCTGTCCATCCAAATTATTGAGCACCAGCCGCCACTGATTCTTACATTTATCCCAGCCCAGAGATACAGACTACCAGATCGTACATTTAAGGGATATTTAGATAATCTTTGTGACAAAGAACTGCAGGACAAGACAATACCTGTATCGAGACTGAAAGAGAGTGTGTTTCATAAAACAAATTATTTCTCTGCTTGCCAGTATGACAGTGTAGCAGAGGTTGCCAACATGTGTCAGCTTATAGGCTGCAATTAAATGTACTGAGAAGTGATAAACCACAATAAATGTAAAAATAGTATAAACAAGGTTATTAGTAATACAGTATTTAACAGGTTAATAATACTTAAAACATTAGATAAAATGACAAATATAAATTAAACTATTAGTCGTGCGGCTGTCATTCTGACCCAAAGCATATAGGCAGATAATAACTTACAACTTTTGCCTGACTTTCTAGATCTGCACATTTGTTCTTGGTCAACAACTCAGAAAATGCTGAAACTAATAGGTCAACTGCCAGAAGGAAATGAGGGTAGAAGCACCATATATCTATCATGGCAGGTTTAATTTAAAATGTAAGTTCACTTTTCACAAAAAATGAACATGTGAACTAACACTTCACTGCCTGGTCCCTGCTGCACTTCCCTCCTTGGGTGATTAGCTGTCACTGCTTACACAGCCAGTGTAGCAGTCTGGAGATTTGAAAGCCTTGCTGATATTCCCCTACTTTCCTTAGGGCTTCTGGGAAAGATCAGAGCGATCCCGGTTGGTCAAAGGGGTCATGTGCCAACACATTACCAATCAGAATTGCTCTGATCTGTCTCAGAAACCCTAAGGAAGGGGAAGCCCCAGACCACTGCACTGGCTGCATGGGCATTGACAGCTAATCACCCACGGAGGTAAGTTCAGCATGGGCTGGGATAGTGGGAGGAAGGTGTTAGTCCACCTTTTCATTTTTTGTGAAATGGTGAACTTACACTTTTAAGCTTATCTCAAGTATTTTTAAACTTTTGGATGGAGTAGGAAGGATTAGCAACTCTATTAGGTTTTTCACTACTGCTTGTGTTTCCACTGGGGATGTTCACCATCTCTATTTGCCCTAGTTGTTATTGTGACTGGGACTGAAACTGATGGGAAATCCTAAATTGTGAGCTGTCGCTGAAGCAGGAATAAAGGGTGAAGTCTGCCAATGGGGACGCTTGTGGTGACAACTATCCGAGAAGACTTCCCTAACTTCAGAAAGATATCCTCTAGCACTTAACCTGTTTGTTAAGTGTTTTGGGATGGGAAATAAAAGAAAATACCTTTAAATGTGACACAGATGGGGAAAGATATGACAGGAATTTTAACCTTTCCTTGTTCTGTCTAAAACTAAAACACACACTTTAATAAATAACAAATGCAGTTGGTTCAAAATTTTTGCTTTTCTAAAATTCCTTCCCCTTAATTCTTTGCACCCTTCTCTACAAACCTTTCCTCTTAATGCATCAACTCTTCCCTATAACTAAATAAATGTCATCAGCACACCAAGAATTCATTGAAAGAGTACAAAGCTTTATTCCATGGTCACATGATAAATATACAGCAACGTTTTGGAGCCACGCAGGGCCCCTTCGTCAGGCTAGTCACCATATAACTATTCCCCTAAAAGCATGTCCATCATGTAGTATACAGAAGGAACATTGGATGAAAAGAATTTGACTGGTATAAGTAAGTACTGACATGAGAAGTTTAAAGGCAAACTTTTTTTCCCAAGTATAGTTTATAATACAGTTTAAATTCGATTATGAATCCAAAACTAAAAAATTAGATTATGAATCTTAAACTAGAAATCTCATTTAGTGAAGCAGAAGCTTAAACTGCTCATTTAAATTCTTGTTTCAATACATTCTAATGGTAAGTGACAAGTTTTGACATCAATATATTTTATGATGGCAGTATTTAGTCTGTTATTGAATTAATAGCTATTACTGTACTAAAGAATAAAATACATTTTCCTGTAACTGATGAATACTTTTTGACCATAAAAATATGTAAATGTTGGAGCCATCAACAGTGACATTGACTTTATAAGAGAACGTCAGCTGTGAGACTAGCTTTGAAGAGTAACATGCAAATGAAAAGTTAACTCTTATTGTGTTTTGCTTCCAAAAGAGACAAAGATGTTAAAAGAGTAAATAGAGTGAAATATAATTTTGGAAAGAATGCCCAATCACATGTAAAAAAAAAAATAATAATTTTTGCTTATGATTAGATGATGGATTCAGAAGAGCCTCATCTCATTTTCTAAGCTCTAGGGCAGTGGTCAGCAACCTTTTTCCACTTAAGAACCGGATTCAATGTATGTGAATGCATGGAGGGCCCCATTCACCTGCTAATAAATAAAGATAAAAGAAATGGCTTTTTGGGCACTGATGACACTGTGAACACTGATGGCACTGTGGACACTGATGACACTGTGGGCACTGTGATCTCTGATGTGATTAAGGCCCGCGCTGTAGCCGCCTTTTGGCTATAGCGTGGGCACAAGGTGGTTAAAATGTCCATGCACTGACGGACCATAGGTTGCCGACCCTTGCACTAGGGGAAAATTCTCTTGCAAAGTGAACAGTCCATTTGCCTTTGGTAAATCTACTCCATAATACATCAAAGATTGTGTATTTTATTATCTTTTAGTGTAGGGTTAGTTGCACCTGATAGCGGGTACCTCTGTTGATTTTGATTAAGTTACCTGTGTATTTGTTTTAGAAGGATCAATGCTCTTTCCAGACAATTGTCTATGTTCTATGTTTTGGTCCTTTGATGCAGCAAACCTTTTTTTTTTTTACAAAGATGAGTTCAGAATAATACCTCTCTTCAAAACAACGGGTACATTTTTCTCTTGATGGGTATATAGTTCCAGTTCACAAGAAAGAGATATTATTTCCTTGGTGGAGAATTCTGGGCTGACAGTTGCAGTTTTGGTCTGTATATAACTGACTAATAGTTGATAAACTATTGGCAGAGGATATGCCAACCATCTGTCATTTGTAATGGATGAAACTTTTGTTACTTTTCTCCATTCAACTCATGCACAATATCCTCAATTGGAATTGGGTACCTTTGACCAATGGCTGATTAGAACATCACATATCCACACAGACTCAAATCATATCCCTATGTTACAACAACTAAAAAATATTACCATATTACTTTTTCTGGTTCAATGACATCTATGTTTCTATAATTTAACATGTTTTTGTTCTGCAAAACTTCAAACTTTAGGGAAGTCTACTTAATGGTTTCGCAACAGGCTTTGCGTATAGGGTAAGGATGGGCCGAACACCCCCCTGGTTCGGTTCGCACCAGAACATGCAAAAAATTTGTGCGAACATTCGAACACCATTAAAGTCTATGGGACCGGAACATAAAAAATCAAAAGTGCTCATTTTAAAGGTTTATATGCAAGTTATTGCCCTAAAAAAGTGTATGGGGCCTGGGTCCCTCCCTAGGGGACATGTATCAATGCAAAAAAAAGTTTTTAAATCGATAATTTTTATTTAGGAGCAGTGATTTTAATAATGCTTAAAGTGAAACAATAAAAATTAAATATTCCTTTAACCACTTACCAACCGAGTCTGTTTTTTGGGTTCTGTGTTTACAAGTTAAAAACTGTTTTTTTTTGCTGTAAAATTACTTAGAACCCCCAAACATTATATATTGTTTTTTTTCGAATACCCTAGAGCAGTGTTTCTCAACCTTTTACGGTGAAGTACCCCTGCAGGTCTAAGTACCCCTGTCTCGAGAAAGTAATTTCTATTGTTTGGGTGTCATGGTTTCTGTGTGTGTGTAATGTGAGTATGTTTGTGATGGTTTTAGTTTGTGTTCAATATCATTGTATGTGTGCATGCTGCAATGACAGATACACACATTATATATATATCCTGATAGATAAACGCTGACAATCCCAAACTAACACACTGTCAGACACACGCACAAAATCCAAAATTAATACACAGGTAGACACATGCACGCACATGAAGCCTTCCTGTGCAGTGCCCACCAAATGCAGCCTCATAAATACAGTGCCCACCAAATGCAGCCTCCTGAATGCAGTGACCACCAAATGCAGTGCCCACCAAATGCAGCCTCATCAATGCAGTGCCCACCAAATGCAGCTTCATCAGTTCAGTGACCACCAAATGCAGCTTCATCAATGCAGTGCCCACCAAATGCAGCTTCATCAATTCAGTGACCACTAAATGCAGCTTCATCATTGCAGTGCCCACCAAATGCAGCTTCATTAGTGCAGTGACCGCCCCTATCCATCAGTACAGACCCCCCCTCAGGATACCCCCATTCCATCAGTGCAGACCTCCCCTTAAAACAACCCCCCTACCTTCATCAGTGCAGACCCCCCTCAGGAAATCCCCCCTCCTTTAGTACAGCCCCCCTCAGGAAACCCCCCCTCCTTTAGTACAGACCCCCCCCCTCAGGAAATCCCCCCCTCCTTTAGTACAGACCCTAAGGATTACCCCCCCAGACATGATTTCCTCCCCCCTAAGGACATGATTTACTCCCCCTTAAGGACTCCCCCCCAGACATGATTTCCTCCCCCCCTAAAGGACTCCCCCCCCCAGACATGATTTC
>BLSH010131159.1:61488-75620 GCA_018402905.1 Glandirana rugosa | reverse complement strand
GCAAAGGGGGACACCATGGGGGAGGACACGAGGAGACCGTGGGGGGGCACCGTGGGGGTGGGGGACACAAGGGCACACCTTGGGGGAGGACACAAGGTGACTCCCTGGGGACAGCATGGGGGATGGAGGACACAGGCGTAGACCGTGGGGGAAGGAGGACACAAGGGGTCACCGTGGGGGGCGGAGGACATGGGGAGACCATGGGGGATGGAGGACACAGGGGATTACCATGGGGGTGGGGGACACAGGGGGGTCACTGTGGGAGTTGGAGGAAACAGGGGAACACCATGGCAGAGGAGGCCACAGGGGGACACCGTAGGGGGTGGAGGACCAGGAGAGTATCATGGCGCCTCCTGTGGTCCTGTTGGGGCCTGGGCTGTCTGCATCTGTACTGGATGTTGCTGCCACTACCCCCCACCCCCGCAGAATGCTTGCAATAACACAGATCACGGCACGTTTCTCCCCGCCTGCTCCTCCTTCCCTCCAGTCCCATTCACCCCAATACTTACAATAACACCACTCACAGCATGCTGCTCCATGCCAGCACCTCTGCTGTTCTTGTCTGTCCCAATGATGTCATGTACAAGCACCGGGGAATGGAAGGGAGGGAAGGAGGAGCCGGCGGGGAGCAGCGCCACGTGCCGCGAGTGGTGTTATTGCAAGCATCGGGGGTGGACAGGACTGGAGGGAAGGATGAGCTGGCGGGGAGCACCGTGCAGTGAGCGGTGTTATTGCAAGCATTGGGGGTGGGCGGGACTGGCGGGAAGGAGAAGCCAGCAGGGAGCAGCGTGCAGTGAGCGGTGTTCTTGCAAGCATTTTTTTTGCTCTAGAGTCTAGAGAGTGACACCAGCGCTGGCATCGCGCGGGAGATGGGGGGACAGTGCCTGAGGGATCAGTCGACCCCTGATTGGGGGGGCACATGAGGGGACACAGGATAATGTTTGGGGGGGTCATGGCCCCCTCTGGCCCCACCCTAGTGACACCTCTTCCCCCTTAAAAATAATCACATTTTGTTGCTTTGCAGCCTGAAATTAAGATAGACACCATTTTTGTTTTATCCATCTTATCCAACTTATAACATCCAAGTGAAAGATATACCACCAACATGTCAGAAAAAATAAATAAAAAACAGAATAACTGAGTTGGAAAAAAGGATCACCCCCCTTGAGTCAGTATTTTGTTGGACCACCTTTTGCTTTAATTACTGCCTTAGTCTGTTGGGATATGTCTCTACTAACTTTACACATCTAGACTTTGCCCACTTTTCTTGGCAGAACTGCTCAAGTTCAGTTACATTTGATGGTGACCATTTGTGGACTACAGTCTTCAAGTCATTCCACAGATTTTTAATGGGGTTTACGTCTAGGCTCTGACTAGGCCATGCAAGGACATTCTCTTTTTTTTCTCCTTGAGCAACTGTGTGGTCATTTTTGCTGTGTGCTTTGGCTCATTGTCATGTTGGAAGGTAAACCTTCTTCCCATAGACAACTTTCTGGCAGAGGGCAGGAGATTTTCTTCAAGAATTTGATGGTATTTTGCCTCATCCATTTTTCCTTCTATCCTGACAAGTGGTCTAGTGCCTGCTGCATAGAAACACCCCAATAATAGGATATTACCACCTCAATGCTTCAATGTAAGATTGATGTTATTTGGATGGTGAGCTGTATTGGATTTCCACCAGACATATCCTTTAGTGTAAAGGCCAAATAATTCAATTTTAGTTTGAGTCCAAGACTGGCCAGCCCAGCAAACTCAGACAATTGAAATTTATACCACTTGTGGATTGTTTTCTTACAGTGGAATGTTTAATTTCAAATCATTTGGTGATCTTTTTAAAGTGGTATTAAAATCTTGTTTTTTTTAAAAAATAACAAACATGTTATACTTACCTGCTCTGTGCAGTGGTTTTGCACAGAGCAGCCAGAAACCTCCTCTTCTTGGGTCCCCCGCTGGCGCTCCTGACTCTTCACTTCTGCCTGGTGTCCCCGTGGCAAGCAGTTTGTTCTGGGGGCATCCAAACAAGTGCGCTTCTGAGCCATGGCTCTGTGTGTCCATTCACAAATGGAGATTTGGCTCGGCCCCGCCCCCTCCCTCTCCTGATTGGCTCCCTAGCTGTGATTGACAATGGCTGCCAAAAGCCAATCAGGAGTGCGAGTCTCCAGAGAGGCAAGTCTCTTGTGGACATCACTGGATTGAGAGGGTGCTCATGTAAGTATTGGGGGGGGGGGGGGGCTGGGGGTTCTGCTGCACACAGAAGATTTTTTACCTTCATGCATAGAATGCATGAAGGTAAAAAATGTTGTGCCTTTACAACCACTTTAAATCCATTGCCAGACTCATAGGCATCCTTAATCTTTTTTTTCTGGGGGCTTTAGAGAGCTCTATTGATCTTGGAATGATGAAACCAAACATGTGAATAGCAATGAGCACACCAGACCCTAGATATATGAAGTTTAAAGCTGGTTCCACCTTCATCCTCTCTTGGGCTAGGTTCACACCTATACAGGTTGAGGTTTATGTATTTTTTCCGGTGCATTTTTCAGTGCAGTTTGTATTGTTTTACAAGTGCTTTTGATGTGTTTTTCCGGCATTTTTCATTTTGCGTTTTTAACCGCTTGCCGACCGCTGATCGGCAATTGACGGCGACAAGGTGGCTCGTGAGCGCAAATCGCCGTCATATGACGGCGGCCGCGCTCACGAGCCTAGTGAGCGCGCGCGCGCCGCCAGAGGCGCGCCCGTGCGCTCACTGTGTTCGGGGAGGGCCAGGGAGCGGGTGCGGCGGCTTCGATTGCCGCCGGCTACCCGCGATGGCCCCCCCGGAGCGAAGGAGCGGAGGTCCGTGTATGTAAACACGGACCTCCGCTCCGTGTGAGGGGGAAGGGATGTGATCACAGCCTTCCTGTATACGAAGGCTGTGACCACTTCCCTTCCCCTGCTAGGACAGTCCCCCTACAGTAAGAACACACCCAGGGAACACAGTTAACCCTTAGAGCGCCCCCTGCAGGTTAACCCCTTCACTGCCAATGGCATTTACACAGTAATCAGTGCATTTTTATAGCACTGATCGCTGTATAAATGCCAATGATCCCAAAAAAGTGTCAAAATAGTCCGACATGTCTGCTGAAATATCGCAGTACCGCTAAAAATCGCAGATCGCCGCCATTACTAGTAAAAAAAAATAAAATAATAAAAACCCCAAAAATGAATTCTCATCATCCGTAAACGCGACCACTTTTGCGCAAACCAATCAATAAACGCCGATTGAGATTTTTTTTATCGCAAATATGAGGAAGAATATAAATCGGCCAAAAACGGTGAAAAAAAATGTTTTTTTATATTTTTTTTTTGGATTTGTATTTTAGCAAAAAGTAAGAAATTTGGGTTTTTTTGCAAAATGGTCGCTCTTCTTTTGTTTATAGCGGCGATCAGAAATGACGCAGAGGGGATCAAATACCACCAAAAGAAAGCTCTATTTGTGAGAAAAAAAGGACGCAAATTTCGTTTGGGTACAACGTCGCACGACCGCGCAATTGTCAGTTAAAGCGGCGCATCGCCGAATCGCAAAAAGGGCTCTGGTCCTAAAGCAGCAAATCCTTCCGGGGCTGAAGTGGTTAAGATGTGTTAGGGGAGATGTTTGTTGTCATGCAGGAAATGCACCAAAAAAGCATGTACATGCATATTTCATGCATTTTTGATGTTTCTGTTGAAGGCTATAGAACCAAAAACAATCTGCTGCAGGCAAAAAAAGTCTCTGACCCTTTCAAAAAATACACTGTTTGAAAACGCACACATGTGAACGTGACCCATAGGAAATCACAGTAAATGGACTGTAGTGCATTTCTGCAAATCTAAAAATGCACCACAAAGCACATAAGTGTGAACCTAACCTTAAAAGATAAATTCACCTTTTTTTAAAAAAAAAAATATTAAATGCACATCATTTTGCAGGTAAAAAACTGTGAATTTATTATTTTTTTTATTAGGAATCAGCAGATCACAGGTGCAATGCAGGGCTCCTGCAGACTGTCAGTGTAAGCTGTCTGCCCGTACCTCATATGGGAAGGCAATTACACTATGACAGGAAGAATCAATGAACTACCTTGCTGGTAGCGCCCTGGTAGTTTATTGAGAACTACAAGCTGTTAGCCGCAAAGACTGATGGCAATTGTAGTTCTCCCATTCACAGAACTCTGTAAATGAATGACACAGCCGGGTGGGCGGAGTACCGTTTAGCCACTTTTATTTTAAATTGTGACTGCGGGTGCAGGGAAAGGATCCCCAGCCCATTGTTACGGGGGTAGGGGTAATCGGGGTTAAGAGCTGAGGGAGCAGAAACATGTTACATGTTCTACCTGTTTTTAGGGTAGTACATGTAACCGAATGTGAACTTATCCTTTAAGCTTAATTAACTTGGATGGGCAGGAGCAGCCACCTGTGAGAATCAGTGGATACTTGCCACCAGAGCTTAATGCTGCATGCATGCTGTGTGTGGGAACAGCAGCATCTGTCAGCAGCAACCGTCTTATTTGTTTTCCATACAAACCAATAACAAGCACTGCTGCTGTTCATCTGAGCAGTTACAGTACATGCAAATGGGACCTCTGACCAACCCTATAGAATGGCCGCACACAAACTGCCACAGCTAATCTGCAGCTGCATCCAGAGGTGGTGTTAAGCTACCTCTGAATGAAGTAAGCTATCTGCTCCCGGACATGGATGTGAATGGGGCCTTAGAAGGTTTTAATTCCTAGCATTAAATTTGGAACACATAGTTCTAATTTTATGAATCTGAAGTGGTAATAAATGTATACTATTTCCACATGACAAATCTGTTTTTTCATAAATTTAGAACAGTGGTCTCCAAACTGCATCCTGGGTGCCAGATGTGGCCCTTTGCTTGCTTTTATCTAGCCCTTGGGGCACGATTTAATGCACTGACACCAATGATGGGACACAATTCCTCTCAATGACACCAGTGATGGGGCACAATTCCTCTCAATGGCACCAGTGATGGGGCACAATTCCTCTAAATGACACCAAAGGTGGGGCACAATTCTTCCCAATGACAACAACAATGGGACACAATGACACCAATGATGGGGCCCAATTCCTCTCAATGACACCAAAGGTGGGGCACAATTCTTCCCAATGACAACAACAATGGGACACAATGACACCAATGATGGGGCACAATTCCTCTCAATGACACCAGTGATGGGGCACAAGTCCTCTAAATGACAACAAGGATGGGGCACAATTCCTCCCAATGACATTAATGATGGTGCACAATGACTCCAATAATGGGACACGATTCCTACCAATGACACCAAAGATATGGCATAGTTTATTCCAATTGATGCTGGGACATTTTCTAATCCCAATGGCCACCAATCCGGCCCTCTGGGATAAAACATTAAATGAAACTTTAGCAACAGGAGGGGAGGGGGCGGGCACTGACAGGGGGTAGAGAGGACAGAGGAGGACAGGAGAGCTGCGGATGACAGAGGCACGTAAACTGACCACGGTGTCAGGGCTCAGCAGCCATGATACACCGTGGTCAGTTTACAAAGGGGAGGACATAGCTAGGCATTATAAGCCAGGGTTTTTAGGTGATACAGGGGGCCAAATTACACTTCACAAACACTGTGCTGTATAACATGCGGGAACAGGATCAATATTTTTGTTTTTTAGGTTAACAAACGCTTTAATTTCCATTGGGTGTACTTACTTTTTAACATGACCATATACTATATCTGTATGTATGTATATATAGAGTATACTGTATGTATATCAATCACAAACATTATCAAGAATTCCTTGTCTGATTCTACTTTAGTTATTTTTCACATCTCACCATCCCCTGCATTATTTCCAATTTCTTTCTTCCCAGCAGTCAATATAAATTGTTTTTCTTTCAATAAAATGCTGCAACATTTTCCTATTTGCCATATAAAATGTCATATTTTGATAAACTGCATCATTATCTTTTGATAGCGTTAACTTTATGAATCCAGAATCTGAGCACCCGTCTGCACACAACTCTACCCTGGCCATCAAGATTATGCTTGTGGTTTAAAGTTATACATTATACATGACGGCACAATGCAGACAATCTACGTGATGACTCCCAGAATAAAAACGTCTGCTCTGGCAGACAGGTTAACTTTTCCATAGCACTGTGTGCCATGTAGGGCTTCATTTTACTCTGCTGATTGGTGTCACCCCACGCGCTTGGAATGTCTGCTGTCTCTTCAAAGTGTGAACACATTCTTCAGAATGCTGATGTGCTCATTTCACACCGGTGTCAGAATGACTTACATTAAATGCAGCATCTAGTTGTGCTTCGTGGCCCTGGTCCTCCTGCTGAAGCACTCAGTGACAATGAGCATATGCAAGTGTCTTATCCAGAAAACTGGTTTACTCTGATAAAACTGACATGGCTACATGAATTATAGAGCTGTCCCTTTAATCAAGGCTAATTACCAGATATAGACCATGCTCCCAAGGACTAGTGTGTGTATTCAAGGGCTCCTTTTGCTGTGTGATTAAGAGAATTATACATATAAAAAAAAAAGTAAAAATCGTATCCATTGGCAGCGTTATTTCATCAAAAGATGGATTTTGCTCTTAATTAGCCAACAGGCCACAAGGGATGTTTCAGAGTCATGGGTTTGAAACAGCCTCAAGCAGGAAGAGATCAATCTGAATAAAAAAAATGGCGACTGGGGAATAATTGGCAGCTCCAGTGAATGTGGGCTGTTTATAACAGTGACAATATGTTCCAGTGTAATAACAGAGCCTGCTTCATTCTGTTTTGTCTCCTGGCACATTTCAAACTGAAGGCAAGTAAAGATATAAATAACCAATTGAAGCACTTTTTTTTGTTCCTTGAAAACAAAATTCCCATTGGTGCTATTAGTAAATCCCATATCTTTCATAATAATCTCACAATTATTCAACTGGAGAAGTTTGCTTCATTATTTTTGGTTAGCGTGTGGAATATTTCTTAAGGTATAACTAATTAAAACAATGAGTTAGAGTGTGTGAAAAGCTGCTTAAATACTGTTGGACATATGGCATGCACTCGTAGTGGAGGCACCAGTTAATTAAATGGCTAAATTACATTTACTTTGCTCATGCAATGATGCATTGCAGGGCACATGTGTTTTTAAATGACTACTATGATGGTGGATCAGAGCTGTGTAAGCAAGACAGAGATTTAGATAGGTAGATAACAAGAAATATTTCTGACTTCCACAGGCATGGATTACAATGTGACTATTTTGCTGTTATAGAGCACAGACAATAACCAGTTTAGGGAAATATATTAAAAAAAATTACCTAAACTACCCCCATGTTTCAACAGTGTAAGGGTATCCTCTTGTGCCTCTACTTACCTTCCTTACTCCTGTCCGCTGGAATGATCCATTCTGAAGCCCCAGTTAAAATCCCAATGCTACTCGGCATAGGACAAACAAACATGGTTTCTCAGCCCCCCCCCCACAGTGCTTAAATGGCCAATCCTAAAGCGCGAGCATGGTCACATTGGGGGGGGGGGAGGGTGGAGACAGAACCATGATTTGCATAGCCAACATAAACTGTGATATGGGAGGCAAGGCATCCAAGGGCGGCAACCCTGAGCATTTGATACATCATATTACAATCCATTGCCATGTCCTGTATAAAAATTGATGTTTCTAAACTCCCACAATGCCTGCAATTCAACTTTATTAGTGTTGCTGTGATAGACCCAACCAGGACAGTGGCTTGCAGGGTGGTCTCTTGCCTACTGACCATGGGCCCTGGCATTTAAGGGAACACTACTCTTTGGGAGGTGTGTGTCTAGGGGACCCTTGGAGTGGTTTTGCTTCGGATTCAAATCCATGTCTCCCCAAAACACTCAGACTCTGGGAACTGGAGGACCCAGATATATATTTTGGCCTTCTATGCCCAAACCAGCAATGACTGCTTTTGACTGTGAGACTCTGAGCAGATGTTAATATGATCAACTCAAAGCAACCTGATACTGGGTTTTCCTACTATAATCTGTTTATTAAGGTGTTAAGTGTTAAGCGGTTGTAAAGTCAGAAGGTTTTCTATCTTTTTTATCTTAATGCATTCTATGCTGAATTTCAGCCAACTGAACACTGGCTGTGCACTTGCAAACCTGGGTACCTGTTTAAGAAATGCTGCACTACCAAATTGAGAACATATGCCAGGCATGGTACATGTGTCAACTTTCCCTGTAGAATGGCAGACAGAAGGTTAGTGCCCTTATTGCACACCACCATTCCTGGCTCAAGCTTCCGTGGCCTGGCGCAAAGCACCTTTGGGCCTGCCCCTGCAGAGCTGAAAGAAGCTCTGCTTTGGGGAGGCTCTTGTTCCCTTGACAGACAAGCTGAAGCACTGCATGGCATCTTTTAGACTAACTCGTTAAATGGCCCCTTGAACGCTTAGGGGGCACTGGTGTCTCACAGGACAATTCAGCTGAGGAGGGCATGGAGGAGGAGAAGGTGGAGCTGACAGATCTTGCAACATCACCACCAGATGTATGGAGATGTGGTGGCAAAACAAACTCCAGCACTGAGCCCTGTTCTGCATCCTTCCTAGTTGCAAGCAGAGTTACACAGTGTGCTGTGAACAAACTATATCATCCCTGACCATGCTTGCTGGACCACGTGTCAGTAATGTGGATTTTGCTGCTGATTGCCTTGCCCAAGGATGCCAAAACATTGCTTTCTACGTGATGGTACAGAGCTGGAATGGCCTTACTTGCAAAGAAATAGTAACTGGGAATCTGCCATTGTGGTGCAGCACATTCTGCAAATTCATAGAAGGGGGAAGAATCCACCAGACGGAAAGGCTGGAGTTGTAAAGCCAGAAATTTGGACAAGCTGAAATTTAGATTTTTTTCAATGCCAGTGGAAGCTGCTGAGAGGTCATGAGATATAGCGGACTAGACATGAAAGGTTAGGAGTGAGGAGGAGAAGAATTGTGTCCCTTGTGTGTGGCATTCCGGTGCTCTTGCCAACAGGCTGTGTGGTGGGAGGTTAAATACCTTGTCAAGCATGTGGTACCCAAATGGCTGGTGTTTTTGCCACACTTGATCTGCTTACGGCAAAGATTGTAAATTGCAACAGTGTGATCAGCTGCATATGTGCAAAAAAAGGCCCTTGCAGCTGAGCTGTGGGAACAGCTCCACAATCTGATGGAATAGAGTGGCTGCTCTCTACTCTTCCATGGTGGCTGCCTCTGGAGAACATCCTGCCTTGTTGGGGTTGTTTCTCCCCCTCACTTTCCTCCTCTGCTCTATCCAGCATCAGTGACCTCATCAACATGATTTCCTCCATCCTCATCATAACTGGAGCCAACTTGGCAATATGCTGCAGCTGGGAGAACATAACTACCAATTTGTTGTTTATCACTGTTCTCCCCTCTCTCACTTCCTCTACCTCAGAATCAACATCTAAATCAAGTATTGGCTGTGCATCCTCAAGAAGCATGTGGCTGATGCTGTGTTCAAATAACTCAGCTGATTCCTCCATGCATAATGCTGGGGCTATGGCATGCGTGGCTGTGGATAAGGAGGCAGAATAAGCCGCTCTGGCAGCTGTGGTAAACTGCACACTGGTGTCAGCTTGGGTTATAGAGGATGAGATTGGTTTAGTAAACCAGTACATCACCTCCTCTGCATGCTGTGGCTGGATAGCACAAGCAACATGACTAAACAGACAAATGTGCCCTGCCTGAGAACGGTCAACGTCCACCTTTGCCTGTGGATACAGACGCTGCTGGTCCCCTCATAGTGGCATGGGAATGTCTGCTTCTTCTTGTTGGCTTCCCGGGTATGATTGTCGGGGGTGGCTTATTATCCAAATTTAATAGAAGCTGAGAAATGTGTGATTTGATACACTTTATTAAATGAAAAGTGGTGTTTGGTGCACTTTAATTTGAGGACTGATGCTGGCAGTAAAAAAGGGGTAAAACATAACTGTAAAATATGCAGTAACCATGACTATATTTGGGCAATGTCTTTGCCCAAATAGGGCCAGTGGTGATGTGATTGCTATCCCCACCCCCTTGCTTAGGTAGTAGGGATTCCCAGTGACGTCAGTGGTTCTTAGGAACACATTGGGTGCAAACACCTGCTACTTCCTTAAGAACTGGTGACAGCAGTAAGCTGTCATACAATATATGGAGTTGGTAGAAATACTGCTTCTATATATGAATTTTGGTTCCCGACAAACAGGGAACAAATGGATAAAAGTTTCTTTCAAATGCCCAAACAGCCAAAGTTTGGTCTGAACTTTGTTGGGAGCAAAGGTAAAGACCATGCATATGTCTTTATTTTCCACTGATGACATATGATTCCCAATTATCCATGTCATATACCTTCTTAAAAATATAAATAAATAAATAAAACCAAAAGAAAATTCTTATAAAAATAATAAGCTTTAGCCACATTTCGTGTGTGTTTTAATTGGTATACTAAAAAATGCACAATTTACAATTTGATAGTTTATTAGGTCATTATCATTTTAATCTACACAAAAAGGGATAAAGTGCAGTTAAGCAATGAAAATGTTTTGGTTATAGGTCCCTTTGATAGGTCATACTTAATAGTGTAAGGAGACGAACACTGTGGCATTTATGTATTGTTACTCCCCTTGACAGTACTGAGATCAAGAGACAATAGTATTTTCTCCATTGTGTAAGCATATGTGTAAATCATTGTTACAAGGTCTATCTTTTAAAGGTTCTTTAAAGGAGAAAGATCAGTTGGAGGTTATACATAAGTGGTTCTGTGAAGCAAATTCAAATGAAAAATTTTGAAGCATCTCTGGCGGAGACCCAGCACATCATTACTCACTGGAAACATGAAAGATCAAAGGACCAGGCCTATGCAGAAAAGGGGCAATAGGGCTGATCTTTGTGTGGTTTCATTATTGCTAATTTCTGTTTCCCAGCAGCTTATTTGCAAATACACTTCCTGCTTCTACTAACTGCTCAACTGCTTGTCCTTCATATTATCTAGAAAAGCTAAATAGAAATGCTGCACTCAGCAAGAGATTGTCAACATGACTTTACGGAAATGAATTAGAACTTCTGATTTCACCTACCATGATGTAATGGGGTGGGCGTCACCCCTATTAAAGTTCCTATGTATTTGTAATATTTGCAAATAATGTTTGTCTTTATTCATTAAATAATCTGAGGGAAACAATGTTGCATGCAATCTTCAGTGCTATAAATCTACGGTCACATAGTTAGACAATTACCTGCCACATTCCATGGTCTTTATAATGGGAGTAGGCAGTTTTGCCTCCACATTTAAAAATTACAGCTTACGGACCTAAAATCCATTGGCAGTGGTTGGCCCTTACTGATACATAGAAGATGGCACTTGTGTGAGTGTCATTCGGTGCATCAGTACTGTGAGCCCAAGTTGGGGATGTCATTGACAGCCTGGGCTCACAAAACATGTGTTGGATGATGCTGAGTGACATTTAACCCAAAAGAGTGGCAGCCAAATGCAATATGTATGTGAGGTATATTCTAGGAGAGGTGAGTATTAAAGCAAAAAAATGTTTTTTATGTTTTCCACTGCTGAGCAATAGGGTAAAATATGGCAGCCTCTGTATTTTGGTAAAGATTAGGTTTTATACATTAAGGCTAGGTTCATGTACTGTATGTGTGATTTCCTCGTTTGTGTTAGTTCAGCAACCTATTCATTTGAATTGGCTACTGTACCTGTGGGAAACATAGGAAAAAGGTCACTGCACTTTTTTAAAATCAGTACCACAGGGAGATCGCATGGTGCTTTTGCACCATGCAATGTCAAGCACTGTAAAAAAGGGATGCTTTTTCAGACAGCAGTTTTCCCTTTGGGTGATTTACACGTATTCCCGCATCCATATATGTGAGAACCTAGCTTAAGGCTGGGTTCACACTACCGCATGGGTTGCTCACAGCAGAGGTCCTGGGCGTCCCTGTTCACCATTTCAGGTCCAATTTCAGTCTGAATTTTTGGCTGAATTCGGACCAGAAATGGACCAGAAGATGCACGGAACTCCAGTTCAATTGACCACAATCTCCTGACATGCAAAACTGAAACAGGGAAATCCACATCCAATTCACAATAGTGTGAACTTCGGGAAATCTCGCTTGATCCATTGGTAGCCTGAATCTGCTTGAAAAGTCCCATAACTGGGAAAACATTCAAACAAATAATTTGCATACATCTGCCTTGCTGCCAGATGTGTCAGCGCCAAAACTTGGAAAAATCTAAAACTAATTTTTAAAATCAAATTGTTTTGATTTATAAAATGGAGAAATAATTGTAAATGCTACAATCCCATCTTGATGTTTTCTTCTCAATATGGACTCTATGCATCTTGCAATACCAATAGGATATTTGTTCTGTTGACCTGGGGAACTCTATGATCTTATGCAATCCATTGGGGGCGGGGGCGGGGGCGGGGGCGGAGGGGGGAGGGGAGGAGTGGAAAATTACACTTACCTACCCAAAACTTAAAAAGCTAACTAGTGTCATTACTGAGAAATTACCCAACAAAGGTCACTAGCCTATTAATGGTTTGAACCTCTCCCCCACCTGACCTTTAGTCTTGGTAAATGCCGTTCAATGTTTTACAGCTGGTTATATAGTGTAACCATGTACGACTTTCCAACAATACATACAATTTCTCCATTTTCTCATTTTTTTTTATTTTGCTAGACACAAAATAAGATAACATAATGTAAGACATGTTTGTATATTAATGATTATCCATACATATATTTTATTGAAACATTGTACAATTTTATAGGCATAAATACACATTTGCAGCAATGCAAAGTGGAGCAGCCTTGTCTTCCCTCCATTGATCCAGTGAACTTCATTACAGCTATTGTAAATCAACCCGTGTCTGTCAATAAATGTTAGCAGGTATCTTTCAGTGAAACAGAGGCAGAGGCAACGATTATTCATTGCTGTTGATGTGTGGGTGTTTGGTAAATAGCTCAACTATTACATGACATAAATAGTCATGCTGCATTGTAACAAATGGTACTCTGTTTTCACTGCTTCATTTTACACTACCCCGAAGGAAGGCATATGAGTACAATAGTCTTTTACCTTCTAAATAGGTTCACTTGGACACTTTCCTTGCCCAGCAACAGCCAGTCTGTTTCTTCTAAAGGCAGAGGACCTGGCTAATAAATGCTGGCTGCATTAGCTATTCCACCTAGTTATTGTTGCTCCATTAAATAATCAGTCCCTATAATCTGATTATACATATGGAACATGACCAGGTATCAACCAGGAAGTTTAACTCCAGGAATGAAAAACAATTACCCTCGCAGTGGATCCCATTTTCACTGATGAAATGGGCATTATGACATTACTAAAGAGTTTCTTAGTACAGTCCAACATGAACAGTGAAGTTGCATCAACTGTTCTGAGCCTGGTCTAAAGTAATTCAAGGTGTGCATGCTGGTTCTGGTGTATCAAAAAAAACAAGTCCTGTATATCACATGTAAGGTATGAAGCTCACTTAGCTGCTACAAAAAATCTACTCTGCAAGTTAAGCAAAAGGAGTAATGTAGTTGCTATGAATAAGCAAGCTACAAAGCGAGAGCAAGCAGCAAAGCAACCAGTCATTAGGCATGGTACCTGGTATAGGTGATGGGTCCTCTGGTAGCATAAGGGGGGGGGGGGGGCTGATGTTCTCCTGGGTAGTGGATATGGTCCATGGTACGGATTACTGACCAACGAAACGACGAACGAGAGCGAAACATCGAACGAATAAGTATCGTTGATGTAATGAGGAAAACGAATTGAACGTCTCATCTAAAAAACATCGTCGATTCACTCGAAGTATGGAATGTACACTATATGTCCTGAACAAAAAAAACTATGTGGTCTTGGTCGTACGTGTGGAACTTAATGAAATCTGGTCCGAGTCTTGTCAACTACGTTGAAGTGACAAGTACAACCTGACATGATTCTTTGAGAAATCATTACAGTATTACGGGTAAAGTAGTCACTTTTACCCTAGGTGACGCTCCCATTAACAAAAAGTAAGGACCTCAATTTGAAGGACCAACTATGGACCAGTACAAGGTATACATAT
>BLSH010131137.1:48366-59361 GCA_018402905.1 Glandirana rugosa | reverse complement strand
GTCTTGTGTGTCTTTCTGCACTGTTTGCATCAGTTGCACACATGCACTTTATGTGGTGAGGACCTTTCTACTGGTTCTGTGTTTCTGTCTGTCTCTGTGACTGTTGTTTAGGATGTTGTATGTAGCACCTGTGTTCTGGAGGAACGTTGTTTCATTTACACTATGTACTGCATCAGCTATATATGGTTGAAATGACAATAAAAAGCTTCTTGACTTCTCTCCTCTCCAGCCACAAGGAGATAAACTTATTGCCCTTACTTTCTGTAATCATTACTGATCTGTACACACATCCCATAATGATATATTATACACCCTTTACTCTGCTGTAATTCACTATTAGAAATATTCCTCCTCCTGCAGATTTGAGATAGCTATAGCAATCAGTGCTGGTATGCTGTATGAGAACATCCCCAGCCGTACCACAGAAAGAGAGCCATGATGTTTTTATATCAGCATGTGACACAAGTAAATGTCAGCATGAGAAAAACACAAAAAAGTGCAGCGCTAACTTACTAATCAATAACATAATAATGGTGGAACCCTCTAATGTATGGAAATCTCAATAAACTTCAATATTACCAAAATACCGGTCTCTGTGATATGTAACGTTACATATAATACACATCACACTGAAAATAAGACATAAAAATTAAACTTTGGAAAAATGGAAACCCCTCCTATAGATATATGGAAGTGTACAGTGTCAGGAAACAGTGCAGCCTCATCAGTGCCGCTTATCAGTGCCCATCAGCGTAGTCACATAGTGCCCACCAGTGCCGCTTATCAGTGCTCATCAGTGTGGTGACACCGTGCCAACCAGTGCCACCATCAGTGTGGTGACACCGTACCCGCCAGTGCCGCTTATCAGTGCCCATCAGTGCGGGGACACCGTGCTCACCAGTGCTGCTTATCAGTGCCCATCAGTGCGATAACATCGTTCCCACCAATGCCACTTATCAGTGCCCATCAGTGCGGTGACACCGGGCTCACCAGTGCGGTGACACTTGGGCATGGACTTCACCAGAGCTTCACATGCTGCCACTGGAGTCTTCTTCCACTCCTCCATGATGACATCACGGAGCTTGTGGATGTTAGAGACCTTGCGCTCCTCCACCTTCCATTTGAGGATGCCCCACAGATGCTCAATAGATTTTAGGTCTGGAGACATGCTTGGCCAGTCCATCACCTTTACATTGAGCTTCTTTAGCAAGGCAATGGTCATCTTGGAGGTGTGTTTGGGGTCGTAATCATGTTGGAATATTGCCCTGAGGACCAGTCTCCAAAGGGAGGGGATCATGCTGTGCTTCAGTATGTCACAGTACATGTTGCCATTCATGGTTCCCTCAATGAACTGTAGCTCCCCAGTGTCGGCAGCACTCATGCAGCCCCAGACCATGACACTCCCACCACCATGCTTGACTGTAGGCAAGACACACTTGTCTTTGTACTCCTCATCTGGTTGCCACCACATACGCTTGACACCATCTGAACCAAATACGTTTATATTGGTCTCAGCAGACCACAGGACATGGTTTCAGTAGCCCATGTCCTTAGTCTGCTTGTCAAACTGTTTGCAGGCTTTCTTGTGCATCATCTTTAGAAGAGGCTTCCTTCTGGGACGACAGACATACAGAACAATTTAATGCAGTGTGTGGTGTATGGTCTGAGCACTGACAGGCTGACTCCTCACCCCTTCAACCAGAGGTGCCATGTTGAACTTCCAGTGACCAGTATGAGAGCGATAACACCAAAATTAACACACCTGCTCCCCATTCCCCACACCTGGGACCTTGTAACACTAACGAGGCACATGACACCGGGGAGGGAAAATGGCTAATTGGGCCCTATTTGGACATTTTCACTTAGGGGTGTACTCACTTTTGTTGCCAACGGTCTAGACATTAATGGCTGTGTGTTGAGTTATTTTGAGAGAACAGCAAATTTACACTGTTATACAAGCTGTACACTCAATACTTTACATTGTAGCAAAGTGTCATTTCTTCAGTGTTGTCACATGAAAATATATAATGAAATATTTACAAAAATGTGAGGAGTGTACTCACTTTTGTGAGATACTGTATATACTTCTCTGCATAGATAACACACGTTCTTACTAGGATCAATTGTAGTTTTTCAGCTTTTCTCACTCAGCTCAGAATTCCTGAGGGTAGGGCTGAGCACTGCTGCTGACGTCAGCAGGAGAGAGAGAGCCGTGCTGTGTTACCTATACAGATAAGAATATTTATGATATAACACTGACACAGGGAACTTCTTCTTCTAATACAGAGGAAATAGGAGCTTTTAGAGTTAATTATGAAAGCAGAGAAAATAAGCTAGGAGAGGAAGAGGAAGGGGGAGGACGGGGGAGTTGAAGACAGGCACACAGGAGATAGGAGAGCTGGGAGTGACATAGCCTGCATAGACCATAGGGCTCTCAAGATAAGTTATATACAGGGGGAGTTAGTACACAGGGGGGGAAGTCATCAGTGGCGGCTGGTGAAATTTTAGGATGGGGGGGCGCCAGACCCTGTCCTTCCTTTTTGACCCCTCCCACTTCTCATAAGCCCCACCCCTTATAGTTTACACACCTTGTGTCAGGAGTATACAGCCCAGCATCACCAGATAGGGTATACAACATCACCAGATAGGAGTATACAGAGTCACCATATATCAGTATACAGAATCACCATATATCAGTATACAGGGTCCCAGATAGGGTATACAGAGCCCCAGATAGCAGTATGCAGGGTCCCAGATAGCAGTATACAGGGCCCCAGATAGCAGTATACAGGGTCCCAGATAGGGTATACAGGATCCCAGATAGCAGTATACAGGGTTCCAGATAGCAGTATACAGGGTCCCAGATAGCAGTATACAGGGTCCCAGATAGCAGTGTACAGGGTCCCAGATAGCAGTATACAGGGTTCCAGATAGGGTATACAGTCACCAGGCCTCCTCCCCTGAAGCTGGGACAAGTCCGGCACTTACCCCATCTAATAGGCAGGCTGGCAGTGTTGCAGAGATCGGCATGCAGAGAGTGGGCTGACAGTGTGCAGAGGCAGCGCTTGCGGAGAGCATGCTGACGGTGTGCAGACAGCTGTTAGTGGACTGTCCTCCTCTCCTCGTGTGGACAGTCAGCTCGGAAGTCCCGGTGGAGTGCTGTGCCTGAGAGAGTAATCACGCAGCCAACACGTCCGCCATAGTATTGCCCCCGCCCACAGCATCCAATGACAGAGAGTCATTGGCTCTGATGGCTCAGGGGGCAGCCAATCAAACTATGTGTGTGTGCCTGTTCAATGCACACACATAGACTTTAATGACGGACCAATGGGCTCACTACTTGCTGTCAGCTGACAGCAAGGAGCCGAGGAAAAAAAAAAGAAGATAAGTCAATATACCGACGCCTCCTGCAGGGGGGCGGGCTGACTTTTTTTTTTTCCTTCTCAGCGGTGGGGAGGCGGCTGTAAGTCAGGACCTGGCATTATCAAACAGGTATTTTAGCGGATACAGAGGGATAATTTAAAAAGAAAAAGCACCATGCGGCTAATGCACATTAAAGAGTCAAGAGCAGCATTTTTTTTGAGTTAACAAATACTTTAAATTCTATCTCCATCCTAATTGTAGCTATTAAAGAGAGGAGGTGGAGTTAGAAGGGGGAGGTTCAGTGGAGTGGTAGTACAGTACAGAAGCAAGTACTAAATTGGATAATATTTAGGCCACTGCGGGGGTGCACAAATAAGAAGAGATCCTAGAAGGAGCAGAGGTGGCACTGGCTCGGGCGGGGGACTGGTCATGGCTCACCCAGCGATTGTAAAGGGTCTCTTGTTTGGACTGTGCTTTAAGAAAATGTTTAACCCCCATTGTGTTTGGGCCAGGTAGGTAGTCAGACTCTGACAGATTGTACACAACCAAATCACTGCCAGGCGCTCATGCTATAATGCACCAGAAAGTAAAATGTCCATGGGCCATATGTGTCCAGAGCCCAGTAACATAGGTAGCCAGAAGTCAAATAAAACAGTTTATTCCAACAATGAAGCAGCAATAAAAACAGCAAGAAGCCTGAGCTGAATGCAGAACAGCATTACCAGAGGTGGATCCAATCCCATCCTGCAGTAGCTGAGGATGACGTGGAAAAACCTGCATGTACCGGGAGATCTGGATGTAGGGCAGATCCTGTGTGAGAAAGCTGCCCACAGTGGCCAAACAGCAGGGAAGCACAGGTCACCAGAAACAGCGTGGCTGGAACACAGGGATCAGCTATTCCACCAACAGGAAGCTGAACAAAAAGGGAGTGAAGTCGGTTGCCAGGACTACATGTTTTGGGACACACCCCTTTGTCAAATCCTGGCATGGCAACCGACAGAGGCATTAAGTAGGCATGTTAATAAAGGCTTGTTAACCGCTTCCCGACCGCACACTGTGGATTGACAGCGGTAGCATGGCTCCGCTGCGCGAATTGCTGTGACCCGACACCCGCGATTGCTCCCCCACAGTGACAGAATGGGGATCCGTGAATGTAAACAAGCATATTCCCATTCTGACCGGGGAGAGGAGAGTGATCGTATGTTCCCAGTATACACTCTCTCCTCCCCCACTCATCCCAGCCCCCATACAGTTAGAACACTGTGACAGGGAACGCATTTAACCCTTTGATCGCCCCCTAGTGTTAACCACTTCCCTGCCAGGGACATTTATACAGTAATCAGTGGCTATTTATAGCACTGATCGCTGTATAAATGTCAGTGGTCCCAAAAAAGTATCAAAAATGTCCGATCTGTCTGCCGTAATATTGCAGTCCCGATAAAAATCGCAGATCGCTACCATTACTAGTAAAAAAAAGAAATTGTAAAAACCACTGCCCACTGACAGAGCGGGGAACCACCGTGTTTACATCGGCGGTTCCCCATTCTTGCTCTCTGCTAGGCAATCACAGTTCGCCGGCGGTCGAGGCCCGAGCCGCGGCCACACTCCTGCAGCGCACGGTGATTCGTGGGACAGCGCTACCTTGCAGCAGTAAATGTACGAAAGCCAGTCGGGAACCGGTTACGTAAACATTTTGCTCTTTCCTGTACGGGCACAGGTTCACGTTAAGGGTTTATTGACTTAGAAGAGCCCACACTTTTCTTATAGTGTTGGATTGAGTAGGGGCAGGTTATTTTCTTTTTTTTTATTAATATCTTTTTTATTGTTTTTCCAATACAATTTTCCAATATACGTTTACAAATATACCCATTATAAATTCTAGATAAGTACAAAGAAAACAAAAGGAAAATAGGGAAAGAAAGAAAAAAAAAAGTAGGGACAGGTTATAACCCTTATCATGTTTTTTTTTTGTTTTTAAGTGTGTCCTACTGGAGATATTTCCCTTCATTTCCTGCCCCAGAGACACAACAGCAAGTGAGAGCTGATATCTCCAAAAAGAAGGGTATTCTCAATTTACACAGCTGTCACTGGAACATTTGTCCCCCTGGAAAGATTTGCCCCTCACCTCTTGCTCTCAAGACAACTCTAAAATTTTACATGAATATATATGACCAAGTACACTCCAAATGGCTTTAGGACCTTATACTTTATTAGAACATCACATCTGGTTTCCAGTATTTTAATGCTGCATTTTTTAGCAATAAACAATAGAAAAACGTTTCTTACAGTGCACTTTTCGGGATCATTCCCTGTTTTAAAATGACTACTTTGTGAGGTGGGTATTGCAATTCTGTATGTAAATGTTTGGTTATGTGAACTTTGGTTATTAAAATCAGTTGCAACTGTTCATCTCATAATTTTTTCCTACCCTGAAGAAGAAAGTACTATTTGAAGTAGGAGTGGCATTTATATTTGATTTTCCATGAGCCATATTTAAGGAATTTTTAGTTTTGGAATTGTCATAGTTGCCTAATGAAGAAGTCCTGAGAGGCTCCAAAACATGTCTTCCGGGTTTTGGCCGCGATCGTACTGCGCATGTTTGGGGCCTTCGATTGGAATCAAGGCTTGGTTTCCGCACATGCACGGTAGATCCGGGACCCGGCGGACATACAGGAGACGCACTGATGACCATACGGCGCATGCGATGGGGTGAGGCGGCGCTGACATCAACAGAGCAGCGTATTTAAATGCCTGTCAGCTGCTGCTCAGATGGGAAGTCCTGCGGGCTGTGCATTTAGTCTCTTCTTTTCTAACGGTGTATTCTCTCCTTGCTTTTTTCCTTTGCTTGCAGCCCTCCCAGGATGGAACGCCACACATCAACAAGAGAAGACAGGGACCTTGCCAGGCCGCAATGTCCGCATTCATCTCCCAGCTCTAGACGCCATGTCATCTAGAAGCCAACATCAAAGGAGAAGTTCCAATTTCTCCTCTAGACACCATTCCCACCGCCATGACACCCAGAAAGGGCCTGCTGGGGATGTGGGGCTCAATTTCCGGAGGACAGATCGGTGTGCGAGCCATGTTTTTCCCGGGCGGCTAAGGAAAGAGAGACTGGCACTCAGCAGATGGAGTGCTTTGTAAGACCTGTGGTCCAGCAGTCCCTAAAACAGTTGGGCACGACTCGCACACCAAGCCAGTCCACAATTACGTCTGCCTCTCCTGCTGGAGATGGTTAGGAGGACCCGGGTCCCTCTTAGCCTAGCTATGCATCTGCAGAATCCTCCGATAGCGAAGTGGAGGGAGACAAATTCTCGGGGAGCTTTGACTTTTCTCTGGTCTCGTCCCTGATTAAAGCAATCAAGGAAGAGTTGAAATGGGAGGAGCAGGCAGCCCCTCTGACCAAACAGAGGAAGTTTTTAAAGCACTTGGGAAGGGAGCGCTCCAACTAACCGCTCCTTGCCGAGCTGAAGGATATTATCCTGGAAGAGTGGGGCAAGGGGATAAGAGAATCTCCCTAGTAAGTAAGACCTCTAGACTTTATCCTTTTAAGAGTGACAACGTCAAGCGCCTAGAGGCTGCTCCATTGATTGATCGGCTATAATGAGGCTGGCCAAACACCTCACTCTCCCCTTGGAAGATACTGTGTCCTTCAAGGACGAGTTAGAAAGGAGGATTGATGGAGACCTCAAAAGGATCTATGTGATGGCAGGGATGGCCTGCAAGCCAGCCCTGGCCTTGGCAGCTATGTCTGATGCTATGGAAACCTGCACCCAGAACGTGGACTCAGTCCTCAGAAATGTCTCAGAAGAAGTGGCTAATGGCTCGGCCATACAGAAATTGAAACTGGCGTCAATCTTCTTGGGGGAGGCTTCCATTGACATCATCTACCTGTTGGCCCAGTCTATGCTCTGCTCAGTTACTGCCAAACGGGCCTTGTGGCTACGCCCTTGGCTAGAGCATCCTGCATCTAAGCAGGCATGGTGTAGAATCCCCTTTGAAGGGTCCTCTTTGTTTGGCAATAAACTGGATGGCGTTGTAACCCAGGCCATGGGAGGGAAGTCGGGATTCCTGCCCCAGGACAAAAGCCTTTTTGGCCAGAAGTACTGTTAGAAGAAGACTGTTCCAAGGGTTAATTGCATTTGATTGTGGTTTCCTCTAAGTTGCTGAGAAGCAGCTCTATTTAAACTTCCTGTTTCCTGTCAGCAAGTGCTGTCCGTTCTACAGCGTCTGAGTACCTGTGAGCCTCAGCTCTCCTGCCTGTAACCTGCTTCCTGTGTAGTTCCTGTTCCTGTGTACCGACCCAGCTTGCTCTGACCTGCTACCTATCTGCCAGCACCGACCCCAGCTATTCACGACCATCCGTTTGCCTGACCCTTCTGTACCTTTGCTGCCCATCTGTTAACGAACCCTGCTTGGACTTGACCACTCTCCGCCTGAACCCCTTGTACCTTGCCTGCCTGCCAGTTGCCGACCCAGCCTGAACGACCACTCTTCTGACTTGCACGACCATCCGGAGCCTCACATCACCACCTTCAGTGACCATCTGGCCCTCGTGCCATCCCGCACTCACGGGTCTCCTGTCTGCTCTACCAGGGACCCCTGAATCGGGTGCGCAAGAGTGGTTGTTCCCTGCACACGCCAGACTCCACCACCAGGACCGTGACAAGTACCCACAGTCAAGGAGGCAAAGCTCAGAGCAAGTGAGGGATGCTCACTTTTATAGACTGGGCTGAGATTTCAGAAGAGGTTGGAAGAAGGGTCAAGCCTCCTTCCAGAGGACCGCCAAGAATACAACCCCGGCTGGACGTGATTCTGCCAAGTCCTTTTGAGATTGGGCCCACTAAGGCATGTCAAGTGGGGGCGTATCTACTCCGCTTTCGACATGTCTGGGCGGCCTCAATCTTGGATTACTGGACTGTGAAGACAGTCTCCTCGGGTCACACCTGGTCCTTTACGAACACTCTGCTCCTGAGGTGTGCTCCCACTAACCTACCTCACTCAGAGGAGAAGAAGATGATGCTGCTATCCTATGTGAAGTCATGTGGTTCAAGGGGCTGCAGTTCCATTACCCAAAGCTGAAGAGTTCCAAGGCATGTATTCCCCCCTCTTCCTAGTTCAAAAGTTTATGTGCCTCCCGTTTGGGCCCACCTCGCCTCAAGTTTTTTCAAAGGTCCTCTTAGTCGTAGTTGTCCTCATCAGAACAAGGGGGTGCGACGACATCATTATTTGGATGATCTTCTCTTGTTTGCTCAAGAAAAGGAGCAGTTACTGAAGCATAGGGCTCAAGTTATTTCCACGTTCCGAAAGTTTAGCTGGTTACTGAACTTAGGAAAGAGCCACCTGGAACCAACACAGCACTTGATCTATCTAGGCGCTCAATTCGACACACTTGAGAGCACTATCTCCCTGCCCTTGGAGAAGATTCCCATAGTACGGGACAGAATACAACTGGCACTGACTTCCTCATGGCTGAAGGCTAGAGTTGAGCGCACACCTGGATGTTCGGGTTCGTCGGGTTCAACGCTGGTGCAGGAACCAACCCTCAGAGCCATTTGTGAATGACTGGCCTGATAACCATGGAAATTACCCCTCTTCCTCCTCCTCCTGTGCCACATCCTCTTCCATCATCGCCCGAAGTGTTTTTTCAAGGAGACATGGGAAGTTAATAGTAACGTGAATAGAAGTGGGATAGTAACGCTGAGAACAGCGTCATCGGCACTGGCCATGTTGGTGAAGTAACACGAAAAACCGCAATATGGTACACAGTTCTCGCATGGAGGCAAACTCATTGGTGGTGAAGTGGTGCTGTTTTGCAGAGCGACTGACCCGTGCGTGCTGCAGCTGAAACTCCACTATTGCCTGCTGCTGCTCGCACAATCTTTCCAGCATGTGCAAGGTGGAGTTGCACCTTGTGGGCACAACTCATAGGAGGAGGTAAGGGGGAAGGCCAAAGTTCCGCTGCAGCGCAGAGAGGCAAGCAGCAGCAGGGTGCGAACGCCGAAGGCATGCACTGACGGCCCGCACTTTCTGCAGCAGCTCTGACATATCCGGGTAGTTTTTTAGAAATTTCTGCACCAACAAATTCAGCACATGTGCCAGCCAAGGCATGTGCGTCAAACCGGCTAGGCACAGAGCTGCTACGAGATTTCGCCCATTATTGCACACCACCAGGCCGGGCTTGAGGCTCAGTGGCAACAACCACTCATCGGTCTGTTGTTCAATGCCTGTCCACAGCTGCTTCGCAGTGTGGGGTTTATAACCCAAACATATCAGTTTTAAAACAGCCTGCTGTCATTTCCCACTGGATGTGCTGAAGTTGGTGGTGAAGGTGTTACACTGACCGGATGAGGAGGTGGTAGAGGAGGAGGAAGCGGAGTAAGAGGAGGAGGCAACAGGAGGCAAAGAGAAATGCCCTGCAAACCTCGGAAAGACATGCGTCAAACAGCTAGCCGCCTCAGGCCCACCCGCCACTACATTTGCCCAATGTGCAGTTAGCGAGATATAGCGTCCCTGCCAATGCTTACTGGTCCACATATCAGTGGTTATGTGGACCTTGCCACAGATGGCGTTGCGCAGTGCACACTTGATCTTGTCCCCGACTTGTTTGTGCAGGGAAGGGATGGCTCGCCTGGAAATGTAGTGGTGGCTGGGAACCATATACTGTGGGACAGACACCGCCATCAGGTTTTTAAAACTGTCCGTGTCCACCAGACAGAATGACAGCATTTCAAAGGCCAGGAATTTTGAAATGCTGGCATTCAGGGCCAGGGATCACAGATGGGTAGGGGGTACTTCCTCTTTTTCTCCAGTATTTTGGAGATGGAGAGCTGTAAGCTTCCATGGGACCATGTGGAAATGCTTGGGGACGGTGGCGGACATGGTGGCATTGCTGTCACATCATCTGTTTGCTGGATGGCAGGTGACACTGGCACTGTAGAGGTGGAGGAAGAGGCTGAGACAGCAGCAGAAGAGGAAGCAGGAGGAGGCCGAGACCTTTCTTGGATTTTGAGGTGCTTATTCCACTGCAGCTTGTGCTTTGCATGTAGATGCCTGGTCATGCAGGTTGTGCTCAGGTTTAGAACATTTATGCCTCACTTCAGGCTCCCATTGCACAGCGTGCAAACCACTCGTGTCTTGTCGTCAGCACATTGTCTGAAGAACTGCCACGCCGGGGAACGCCTTTGAGCTGCCTTTGGTCTGCTAGGTCCCTGGGCGCGGTGGGTAGTAGCAGGCATACTGTCTAGGGGACGCTCGCTCCTCTTTTGCAACCTGCTTCCTCTTTTTCTGTGCCGGAGCCTCTGTGCGATCACCACCTCTTCCTCCAAACTGCACACGTCACTCGCATGACCTTCATTCCATGTGGGGTCTAGGACCTCATCATCCTCCACATCATCTTCCATCCACCCTTCACCACTGCCCTCCTTGTCAGTCTGCACACTGTAGAAAGCCTCAGCAGTTGGCACCTGTGTTTCGTCATCATCAGAGACGTGCTGCGGTGGTGTTTCCATGTCCTCATCCTGAAACAGAAGTGGTTTCACGTGGCTACGGTTTGGTGAAGACAAAGTCCTACTCCTGTACCTTTGTGGTGGCGTCGTGCAGAGACTACTACTGCTTTGTGTCCACGGTTGACGA
>BLSH010131061.1:85489-96637 GCA_018402905.1 Glandirana rugosa | reverse complement strand
GGTGGGAACCCCCCATACTGGGCACAGCGGGTGTATAGACTTGGGAGCTCAGCACAGGGATGGTGGGAACCCCTCATAATGGGCACAGCAGGTATACAGACCCGGGAACTCAGCACACGGAGGGTGGGAACCCCTCATAATGGGCACAGCGGGTGTACAGACCTGGGAGCTCAGCACAGGGAGGGTGGGAACCCCTCATAATCGGCACAGCGGGTGTACAGACCCAGGAACTCAGCACACAGATGGTGGGAACCCCCCATACTGGGCACAGCGGGTGTATACACCTGGGAGCTCAGCACACGGAGGGTGGGAACCCCTCATAATGGGCACAGCAGGTGTACAGACCCGGGAACTCAGCACAAAGATGGTGGGAACCCCTCATAATGGGCACAGCAGGTGTACAGACCCAGGAACTCAGCACAGGGATGGTGGGAACCCCTCTGTAATGAGCACAGCAGGTGTACAGACCCAGGAACTCAGCACAGGGATGGTGGGAACCCCTCATAATGGGCACAGCAGGTGTACAGACCCGGGAACTCAGCACAGGGATGGTGGGAACCCCTCATAATGGGCACAGCAGGTGTACAGGCCCAGGAACTCAGCACGGGGATGGTGGGAACCCCCCATAATGGGCACAACAGGTGTACAGACCCGGGAACTCAGCACAGGGATGGTGAGAACCCCTCATAATGGGCACAGCAGGTGTACAGGCCCAGGAACTCAGCACAGGGATGGTGGGAACCCCCCATAATGGGCACAACAGGTGTACAGACCCGGGAACTCAGCACAGGGATGGTGGGAACCCCTTATAATGGGCACAGCAGGTGTACAGGCCCAGGAACTCAGCACAGGGATGGTGGGAACCCCCCATAATGGGCACAGCAGGTGTACAGACCCGGGAACTCTGTGTGTGTGTGTAAAGGCAGGCGTCCCAATACTTTTGACAATATAGTGGTGGAACACTAGGTGACTGGAGCCACTGATTTAATATTTATACACGCAACAATTCACTTGCCATCCTTTCGTGGACTCGCTGAAAGGCAGCCAATCAAGAAACAAGAATAGGAAACTTGGATGCGCGTTTACGCCACAATCTAGTCACCTTTGAATTTGGCTTATCATTGGAAAAATGGTCGCGGTCATTAAACCGTTATGGCTGATCTTGGATACTTCAAGAGGCTTCGGTTTTCTGCACAATTTTCTGGGCTCCGTTGCTTCATAATGAGACTTCAGGCAAGGCTGATGTAGCATCAATGGGCTTTTTTGGTGATGATTTTGGTTCGGGGACTGCAGCCTCTTGTCACATGATACCGTGCAATGGAATACCCTTCCCTGACCAGGACAATGAATGGAGTTTGAACCCATGGGACAGCTCATGATAATTAGGATACCGGTAGACCAGTATGGCACGAATGCTGGTCAATGGGTTGCCTTTGCCTGTGGCATTGGTTATAGTAAAACGTTCATAGAGGGTCTCTTTAAGGTAGACGGAATCTGTTGAAAGTTATTTTCTAGAATCCGTATTTGCGGGGCAGTTTTCTGTTGGATTTTCGGGATGCTGGAAGTCTTTCCGTCGGGAGGAGAGCCTGGCACAGGTGTTCAATGTCCGGGCATCCCTGGTGGCCGGATACGAGCTCTTTAGCGCTCAGCATGGTCCAGAAACCATCTTTATCGTCATTAGACGTTCCGGGCGGAAAACAGATGTTCCTCCTTTCAAGCTCCGGAGGTATGGAAGGCATTAGTCACAGCTTTTGATTTTTACTGATTGCTTATTAATAATCTCCACTGCCACCCCTGTTAACGAAATAAAACAGAGCTATCCTAATTTGCGGCCTTTGACCTGTTCCCCCTCGCCGCGTCCCCGAGGCGTTGGGCTGGCGCTGAGCGTGCCATCAGAGTTCTGGGCTTCAAGAGATCATCTGTTGGATGAACGTCCCTCAGACAGCTGTAACGTTTTGTAGAATGGGTGGCAGAGGATGGCAGACTGTTCATGGTTGCCCCCTACCCCCCACCCCCCCGAGCCACCGGGACAGGAGGTCATGAGAGATATTTTCTTGGCACACTTTGGGCCCCTTATTACCAACTGAGCATGGTTTAACCACCACGGCTTAGGAGTATTTTTTCTGACCATGTCCATGCCTTTATGACTGCAGTGTCCCCATCTTCTGATGGCTCCTTCCAGCAGGATAATGCACCACAAAGCTCCAATCATCTCACCACTGGACAATGAGGTCACTGCACTCCAATGGCCTCCACACTCACCAGATATCATCAAATCATCTCACCATTGGACAATGAGGTCCCTGCACTCCATGGGCTCCACACTCCCCACATCTCATCCAATCATCTCACCACTGGACAATGAGGTCACTGCACTCCAATGGCCTCCACACTCCCCACATCTCATCCAATCATCTCACCACTGGACAATGAGGCCACTGCACTCCAATGGCCTCCACACTCCCCACATCTCATCCAATAATCTCACCACTGGATAATGAGGTCACTGCACTCCAATGACCTCCACACTCATCACATCTCATCCAATAATCTCACCACTGGACAATGAGGTCACTGTACTCCAATGGTCTCCACACTCACCAGATCTCATCCAATCATCTCACCACTGGACAATGAGGTCACTGTACTCCAATGGTCTCCACACTCACCACATCTCATCCAATCATCTCACCACTGGACAATGAGGTCACTGCACTCCAATGACCTCCACACTCACCACATCTCATCCAATCATCTCACCACTGGACAATGAGGTCACTGCACTCCAATGGCCTCCACACTCACCACATCTCATCCAATCATCTCACCACTGGACAATGAGGTCACTGTGCTCCAATGGCCTCCACACTCCCCACATCTCATCCAATCATCTCACCACTGGACAATGAGGTCACTGCACTCCAATGGCCTCCACAGTCACCACATCTCATCCAATAGAGCACCTTTGCGATGTGGTGGAACGGGAGATTGGCATCATAGATGTGCAGCCGACAAATCTGCAGCAACTGTGTGATGCTATCATTGTCACTATGGAGCAAAATCTCTGAGGAACGTTTCTAACACCTATGCCATGAAGAATGAAGGCAAAAGAGGGTCCAACCCGCTATTACCAAGGTGTACAAGGTGACGCCTCTCTTTACACGCACCTGAACTTTAATGGCATCCCAGTCTTAGTCCGCAGGGTTCAATATTGAGTTGGCCCATCCTTTGCAGCTATAACAGTTTCACCTCTTCTGGGAAGGCCGTCCACAAGGTTTAGGAGTGTCTATGGGAATGTTTGACCTTTCTTCCAGAAGAGCATTTGTGAGGTCAGGTACTGATGTTGGATGAGAAGGCCTGGCTCACTGTCTCCGCTCTAATTCATCCCAAAGGTGTTCTGTCGGGTGTCGGTCAGGACAGTCAAGTTCCTCCACCCCAAACTCGCTCATTCATGTCTTTATGGACCTTGCTTTGTGCACTGGTCCAAATCATTTGGTGGAGGGGGGATTATGGTGTGGGGTTGTTTTTCAGGGGTTGGGCTTCGCCCCTTAGTTCCAGTGAAGGGAACTCTTAAGGCGTCAGCATACCAAGACATTTTGGACAATTTCATGCCCCAAACTTTGTGGGAAGAGTTTGGGGATGGCCCCTTCCTGTTCCAACATGACTGCACACCAGTGCACAAAGCAAGGTCCATAAAGTCATGGATGAGCGAGTTAGGGGTGGAGGAACTTGACTGGCCTGCACAGAGTCCTGGCCTCAACCTGATAGAACACCTTTGGAATGAATTAGAGCGGAGACTGCGAGCCAGACCTTCTCATCCAACATCAGCGCCTGGCCTCACAAGCCAGTCGAGTTCCTCCACCCCAAACTCACTCATCCATGTCTTTATGGACCTTGCTTTGTGCAGTGGTGCACAGTCATGTTGGAATAGGAGGGGGCCATCCCCAAACTGTTCCCACAAAGTTGGGAGCATGAAATTGTCCAAAATGTCTTGGTATGCTGACGCCTTAAGATTTCCCTTCACTGGAACCATGGGGCCAAGCCCAACCCCTGAAAAACAACCCCACACCCTAATCGCCCCTCCACCAAATGATTTGGACCGGTGCACAAAGCAAGGTCCATAAAGACATGGATGAGCGAGTTTGGGGTGGAGGAACTTGACTGGTCTGACCTCAACCCAATAAAACACCTTTGGGATGAATTAGAGCGGAGACTGCGAGCAAAGGCCTTCTCGTCCAACATCAGTGCCTGACCTCACCAAAGTGCTTCTGGAAGAATGGTCAAACATTCCCATAGACACTCCTAAACCTTGTGGACGGCCTTCCCAGAAGAGTTGAAGCTGTTATAGCTGCAAAGGGTTCAATTTTGAACCCTACGGACTAAGACTGGCCATTTAAGTTCATGTGCGTGTAAAGGCAGGTGTCCCAATACTTTTGGTAATATAATGTATGTATATATGGGCATCTCTATTTGCAGGCTCTGCTTGACAATGTTCCTCATTCTCAGTTTAAGTTTAAAAACCATAAAATGGCAACGCAAAGCCAAACTTTTTGTCGATGAGAGTTGATTCCCCGATCTTTGTATTTTATGCACCCATTATGTGTCCAGACATGAGATCTGTGTATTGGTAAAATAATATAAAACGGATAATAAAATAAAAGGTCCGTTGATGTGAATCGTGCGCGCTGTGCGGACAGTCCTCAGGTGGCTGACACACAATATCTCTTCTCTAGCCGTGTGCACGTGTCTTCCTAAAACTTTTTTTTTAATGAAGTGAACTAAATCAAAGTGACAAGTGTCTATTTTAGTCTATTTTAAGCCAACCAACAGGATTGTCTGCTGTTCCCACCCGCCACGTCCCCGAGGCCTGCGCTATTCATAAAAAAACACAACTAGCTCCATCGAGCTCATTCGACTTAAAGGAGAACTGCACTTTTTGGTTAAAACGGTATGACTTGCACCCATCAGCCATAACAATAATGACCACTGACAGAAGATTTCCTATAACGTCAATGCTGGGAATAATCGTGATAATAGCAGACAGACCCACCCACATAGCACTTCAAAGCAGGTAATTGAAGTTCTCTGTTGATTGGATTATAGTGCCACCCTTAGGAGTCCGACACCATTGGGTTGAAGAACCACGTAAAGGAGTAGAATGCCATTGGTTTAAAGAACCACCTTCAGGAGTAGGACACCATTGGGTTGAAGAACCACCTTTAGGAGTAGGACACCATTGGGCTGAAGAACCACCTTCAGGAGTAGGACACCATTAGGTTGAAGAACCACCTACAGGAGTAGGACACCATTAGGTTGAAGAACCACCTACAGGAGTAGGACACCATTAGGATGAAGAACCACCTACAGGAGTAGGACACCATTAGGTCGAAGAACCACTTCAGCAGTAGGACACCATTGGGTTGAAGAGCCACCTTCAGGAGTAGGACACCATTGGGTTGAAGAACCACCTTCAGGAGTAGGACATCATTAAGTTGAAGAACCACCTACAGGAGTAGGACACCATTGGGTTAAAGAACCACCTTTAAAAGTAGGACACCATTGGGTTGAAGAACCACCTTCAGGAGTAGGACACCATTAGGTCGAAGAACCACTTCAGCAGTAGGACACCATTGGGTTGAAGAGCCACCTTTAGGAGTAGGACACCATTAGGTTGAAGAACTACCTACAGGAGTAGGACTATGTTTGCCACATCATCCCTTTAATCCAGGACACACATTAAATACACAGGTTTTGTGGCTGATTAAGGTGGTAATTAAACAAGCTTGGCGCCTTATCTGAATTCAGTTAGCCTCAGAACCTATGCAATTCATATGTGTCCTTGATTAAAGGGATGATGTGGCAACCCTAAGTAGGACACCATTGGGTTGAATAACCACCTTCAGCAGTAGGACACAACTGGGTTGAATAACCACCTTCAGCAGTGGGACACCATTGGGTTTTTTTTAATGAAGTGAACTAAATCAAAGTGAAAAGTATTTTAGTCTATTTTAAGCCAACAATCAGGATTGTCTGCTGTTCTCACCACGTGCCCGAGGCCTGCGCTATTCATACAAAAACACAACTAGCTCCATCGAGCGATGGCTCATTCGACTTAAAGGAGAAGTGCACTTTTTGGTTAAAACGGTATGACTTACACCCATCAGCCATAACAATAATGACCACTGACAGAAGTTTTCCTATAACGTCGATGCTGGGAATAATCGCGATAATAGCTGACAGACCCGTCCACTTAGCACTCCAAAGCAGGTAAGAAGCAGCATTGAAATTCTCTGATGATTGGGTTATAGTGCCACCCTGAGGAGTCCGACACCATTGGGTTGAAAAACCACCTTTAGGAGTAGGACACCATTAGGTTGAAGAACCACCTACAGGAGTAGGATGCTATTGGGTTGAAGAACCACCTTAAGGAGTAGGACACCATTAGGTTGAAGAGCCACATTCAGGAGTAGGACACCATTAGATTGAAGAGCCACATTCAGGAGTAGGACACCATTGGGTTGAAGAACTACTTTAGCAGTAGGGCACCATTGGGTTGAAGAGCCACCTTCAGGAGTAGGACACCATTCTGTTGAAGAACCACCTTCAGTAGTAGGGGACCACTGGGTTGAATAACCACCTTCAGCAGTACGACACAAATGAGTTGAATAACCACCTTCAGCAGTAGGACACCATTGGGGTGAACAATCATCTTCAGCAGTGGGACACCATCGGGTTGAATAACCACCTTCAACAGTAGTGCACCATTGGGGTGAAGTACCACCTTCAGCAGTAGGATACCATTGGGTTGAAGAACCACTTTCAGGAATAGCACACCATTTGAATGAAGAACCACCTTCAGGAGTAGGATGCCATTTGGGTTGAACAGCCACCTTCAGGATTAGGACACCATTAGATTGAAGAACCACCTTCAGCAGTAGGACACCATTGGGTTGAAAAGCCACCTTCAGGAGTAGGACACCACTGGGTTGAAGAGCCAACTTTAGCAGCAGGACACCATTGGGTTGAAGAACCACTTTAGCAGTAGGACACCATTGGGTTGAAGAGCCACCTTCAGGAGTAGGACAACATTCTGTTGAAGAACCACCTTCAGTAGTAGGGGACCACTGGGTTGAATAACCACCTTCAGCAGTAAGACACAAATGAGTTGAATAACCACCTTCAGCAGTAGGACACCATTGGGGTGAACAATCATCTTCAGCAGTGGGACACCATTGGGTTGAATAACCACCTTCAACAGTAGTACACCATTGGGTGAATTACCACCTTCAGCAGTAGGATACCATTGGGTTTAAGAACCACTTTCAGGAATAGCACACCATTTGAATGAAGAACCACCTTCAGGAGTAGGATGCCATTTGGGTTGAACAGCCACCTTCAGGATTAGGACACCATTAGATTGAAGAATCACCTTCAGCAGTAGGACACCATTGGGTTGAAAAGCCACCTTCAGGAGTAGGACACCACTGGGTTGAAGAGCCAACTTTAGCAGCAGGACACCATTGGGTTGAAGAACCACTTTAGCAGTAGGACACCATTGGGTTGAAGAGCCACCTTCAGGAGTAGGACACCATTCTGTTGAAGAACCACCTTCAGCAGTAGGACACCATTGGGTTGAAAAGCCACCTTCAGGAGTAGGACACCACTGGGTTGAAGAGCCAACTTTAGCAGCAGGACACCATTGGGTTGAAGAATCACCTCCAGCAGTAGGACACCATTGGGCTGAAGACCAGCCTTCAGTAGAAGAACACCATTGGGCCCAAGACACATGTTCAGGAGTAGAGCATCATTGGGTTGAAGAACTGCCTTCAGGAGAAGGACACCACTGGGTTGAAGAACAACCTTCAGCAGTAGTACACTACCCAAAAACATAAGCACAGCCTAGGGGCAGCCCTTGATGGTGGAACCCACCCTTCTCCCCTTTCTACTTGAGTCAGTTCAGCTCATTTTTTTTCTGCATGTTATTTACATGTCATATCCTCCCTTGTGTAGACATCCAACTGATAGGAGACCTCTTCCAGCTGCCGATATCTTGGGTTTGATGGCAGCAGCTTCAGCAGACTCTAAACTATCAGTCACATAACATTCTATGTGAGTTACTTCATCCCTCCCCCAGCAGCTACATTCAAAGTGAGGGGAAGGGCGAAGGAGCTGGGTCAGCACCTACAGTACTTAGACCTTCCCAATTGATAAAAAAGGGAATTATGGAAATGAAGAACCCAACATTCCTTGCATTTTTGGTGTCAGGGTCTCTATAAGGCTGGCTTCACCCCTAAACGCATGCGGTTACCACACTTGTTGCAATGCACAAATGTTTTGGGGGTGCCCCCTATGCAAGAGTGTGACTGGCCCTTTAACTCCCTAGAAAAGTATATCTAAATGCAAATATTAGGCAGGCCTGTAATTATTATTTCATTTTTATTTAACTATCTTATTTTTAATTTATGTCTACATTTTTGTTTCATTTAAAAAATTTTTTTTTTTTTTTTTTTTCAAAAATTGGTCAGTGACCAAAAATTTTTTTCATTGACAGCTGCAGTAACAGTGACCCCTACAGGAGGTAAATAACATTACTGCAGCGGGAGCATAACCATAGCTTAAAAACCAACTGTGAATTTTATTTATTTTTATTTTCTTCTGATGACAAAAACCTAGCCGTATCTAATGGCATTTAATGACATATTAAACAAATTTAGCCTTACGGCTTTTCCTAAAAAAAAAAAAAAAACGCAGGCCCTGGCGAGATTTACAGTAATGACCGCTGTTGTATAAATACATTTATATATATAGTTTATTATCTAAACCCCCATTACCTAACTGGCTCCATGCGAAATTGCTGCCGTCGGTGGAAACAGACCAAAGAGGGTAATTAGACATTTTCACTTATTTTCTAAGTATTTTTTTTCTCTGCGAAGCGTCTTGCTCAGCAGCTGGGTTTCATTTGGCTATGATTAGCGTGGCCTTTCACCTCTTAAGGAAGTTGTTTAATAGAAGAGAGAGAGAGAGAAAAAAAAATAGCTGAATGAGGGCTAAGCATCGTTTTATGGCACCCCCCTCAGTGGAAGGTATCATTGCCACCAATTATTTATACGCATTTTATCCCAGCGCACATCATGGTAAGAAGCTAAAATGCAATTTGCAGCGTTTAAATTCCTGATGGAACAGGAAAAATGGCGTATTTTAGAGAGAAAAAAATGTTTATATGTATTGTGTGCGTTCGTGTGTATATATAATATTTTTTTCTATTTTATTTTTTCCCCCAATCCTGATGATTAATATGAGAATAATTTCAGAGACTGAATATTATATATTTTTTATATATAGTATATTTTTTTATTTTTTATATATAATATATTTTTAATACATAATATATTTTTTATTTTTTATATATTATATATTTTTAATACATAGTATATTTTTTATATATATTTTTTATTTTTTTATACATAATGTATTTTTAATACATAATATATTTTTTTATTTTTTATGTATAATATATTTTTTATTTTTTATACATAATATATTTTTTATATATTTTTAATACATAGTATATTTTTTATATATAATATATTTTTTATTTTTTATACATAATGTATTTTTAATACATAATATATTTTTTTATTTTTTATATATAATTTATTTTTTATACATAATATATTTTTTATATATTATATATTTTTAATACATAGTATATTTTTTATATATATTTTTTTATTTTTTATACATAATGTATTTTTAATACATAATATATTTTTTATTTTTTATATATAATATATTTTTTATTTTTTATACATAATATATTTTTAATAATATATTTTTTATATATTTTTAATACATAATATATTTTTTATTTTTTATATATATATATATATTTTTTTTCTACATAATATATTTTTTATATATAATGTTTTTTTTTGTTTTTTTTTACGTATAAACCTACCTACATATACATTAAAAAAAATAATAGTGGTTGTTATTATTATAATTATTTACATATACTTATTGTTGTTATTAAATATAGATAGATGATGATAGTGGTAGTAATTGTTGTTGTTATTAATAAATATATATTATAAAGTGCCTTATCCCCTGCGCTACTATGTGCCAAAAACAAGGTACACTTAATGCTGGTGAAAACGTAATCATGCGGTCTGCTGCTATGCACCTACAGCGGTGGTCCTCAACTCCGGTCCTCAGGTCCCACCAACAGGCCAGGTTTTAAGTATTACCTTGGGGAGACGCAGACTAGAATACTGAAATCACTGAGCAGCAAATGATATCACCTGTGATGTATTTCAGTTATCCTGCAAACCTGGCCTGTTAGTGGGTCCCGAGGACAGGAGTTGAGAACCACTGACCTACAGTATTTCACAAAAGTAAGTACACCCCTCCCATTTCTTCTATCTTTTCATGTGACAACACTGAAGAAATGACACTTTGCTGCAATGTAAAGTAGTGAGTGTACAGCTTGTATAACAGTGTAAATTTACTGACCCCTCAAAATAACTCAACACACAGCCATTAATGTCTAAACCGCTGGCAACAAAAGTGAGTGCACCCCTAAGTGAAAATGTCCAAATTGGGCCCAATTAGGCATTTTCCCTCCCTGGTGGCATGTGATTCGTCAGTGTTACAAGGTCTCAGGTGTGAATGGGGAGCAGGTGTGTTAAATTTGGTGTTATCGCTCTCACTCTCTCATACTGGTCACTGGAAGTTCAACATGGCACCTCATAGGAAGACCCTGCTGTCGGTACGTCTGGTTAAACTACGTCACACGCCGCATACCAGACTCGTGACTGTCCGACTGGGGGGTGGGGAAGTTGGAGACGTCGTTACGACCGTCGTGAGTATGCAGATAAAGGGTTTCTGTTGGAGACCTATACTGCGACTCGTGACGTGAGTTGAAGAAACCAGCTGGTACCGCTCCGCGACAAGACTCACCTTGGAGAGGACAATGTGGCGACATACCAGAACCGGTGACACGACGTCGAGTCAAAGTCCCAGAACCGTTAGAAGAATATCGGATCCGGTAGAAATACATCTCGTTGTTAAGAAAAAAAAGTCTAGGAGTCTCTCAAGAAACGGTACTCCACGGTACAACTTGAAGGTCACTGGTCATACTCTCTCACT
>BLSH010131061.1:52372-62468 GCA_018402905.1 Glandirana rugosa | reverse complement strand
AAAAAGACCTCACATCTCACATTTACAGTAAAATGCAATAATAAAAAAAAAAAGATCCCCTTTTTAAGAGCATTGGGCGGAAGTGATTTGTGACGTCGCTTCCGCCCTGCAGTGTAATGGAACCGAGTGGGCGGCATCTTCCACTCACTCGGCTTCCAGTGCAGAGGGGGGGGGGCGGACCCCGATCGTCTCCGCTGCTAAGTGAAAATGTCCAAATTGGGCCCAAAGTGTCAATATTTTGTGTGGCCACCATTATTTTCCAGCACTGCCTTAACCCTCTTGGGCATGGAGTTCACCAGAGCTTCACAGGTTGGCACTGCAGTCCTCTTCCCCTCCTCCATGATGACATCACAGAGCTGGTGGATGTTAGAGACCCTGCGCTCCTCCACCTTCCATTTGAGGAGCCCCACAGACGCTCAATAGGGTTTAGGTCTGGAGATGCTTGGCCAGTCCATCACCTTTACCCTCAGCTTCTTTAGCAAGGCAGTGGTCGTCTTGGAGGTGTTTGGGGTCGTTATGTTGGAATACTGCCCTGCGGCCCAGTCTCTGAAGGGAGGGGAAGCTCTGCTTCAGTATGTCACAGTAAATGTTGGCATTCATGGTTCCCTCAATGAACTGTAGCTCCCCAGTGCCGGCAGCACTCATGCAGCCCCAGACCATGACACTCCCACCACCATGCTTGACTGTAGGGTCCCCCCAATGCACACCAGGACCTTCTGGTTTGGTACAGATTTGAAGGGGAACCTCACACCAAAATTAAAAAAAAAAAAAAAACGGCCTGGGGTCCCCCCCATCATCTATACCAGACCCTTCATCAACCATGCAGCCTGGCAGCTCAGGAAAGGGAGGGGACGAGCGAGTGCCCCCCCCCCGCCCCGCTGAACCATACCAGACAACATACCCTCAACGGGGGCGGGGGGCACCTTGTCACTATGTTGATGGGGACAAGGGCCTCTTCCCCACAACCCTGGCTGGTGGTTGTGGGGGTCGGACTTATTGGAACCTGGAGGTCCCCAGATCCTTTCGCCCCCCATGTAAATGAATAGGGGGGTACATTGCACTCTTACTCATTCACCAAAAAACGTGTCTAAAAGAAATAAAAGCACACACATCGTTTTTGACAATTCCTTTATTTAACCACTTGCTGACCACCCGCCGTGGTTTGACGGTGGCAAAGTGGTTGGTCACCTGACGGCGGCCGCGAGAACGAGTATTGTGAGCGCGCTCACTGTGTTCCGGGGGGGGGGGGCGCCAGGGAGCGGGTAGGGCGGACTAGATCACCCCCCCCCCAGAGTGACAGAACTGAGGTGGGTGTAAGTAAACATGGATCACCGTTCTGACAGAAAGGGAAGGGCTGTAATCACAGGCTTCCTGTATATGGGAGCTGTGATCACTCCCCTCCCCCTGCCAGCCCAGCCCCCATACAGTTAGAACACACTGAGGGAACACCGTTAACCCTTAGAGTGCCCCCTCCAGGTTAACCCCTTCACTGCCAATGGCATTCACACAGTAATCAGTGCATTTTTACAGCACTGATCGCTGTATAAATGCCAATGGTCCCAAAAAAGTGTCAAAATGGTCCGACATGTCCGCCGCAATATCGCAGTACCGCTAAAAATCGCAGATCACCGCCATTACTAGTAAAAAATAAAAAAAATAAAAACCCTGTAAATGAATTCTCATCATTCGTAAACTTTTGCGCAAACCAATCAATAAACACCGATTGCGTTTTTTTTACCAAAAATATGAAGAAGAATATAAAATCGGCCAAAACCGATAGGAAAAAAAATGTTGTTTTTTTTTTTGTTTTTTTTGTTTTTTTTTTCAAAATTGTTGCTCTTTTATTGTTTATAGCGGCGATCAGAAACGACGCAGAGGGGCTCAAATACCACCAAAAGAAAGCTCTATTTGTGGGGGGAAAGAAGGACGCAAATTTCATTTGGGTACAATGTCGCACGACCGCGCAATTGCCAGTTAAAGCGACGCAGTGCCGAGTCGCAAAAAGTGCTCTGGTCCTAAAGGGGGAACTCCTTCTGGGGCTGAAGTGGTTAAAAATGTAAAAAAAAAAATCCGCCTCCCGAAGTCGCTCCAACGTCAATCACGACGCCCGCCGCATCACTGGACCCGAAAAAGAAGTTAACAAAAAACCCTCCGGCCCTGCGGACTGCCTGCTCCGCTGTCTGGAGGTTCTTAACCACTTCCGGACTGCCCAACATGGAGATACGGCGCTACTTAGACATTAAATGCCGGGGTTCTGGCAGCAGAGAGCGCTCCCCTTTAACAGAAAAGTGGTCTCAGCGGTGGATTCGCAGAAGCGAACGTAAGTCGCGCCCGCATATATAAATGGTGCTCGCACCACTTATGTGAGGTATCGCCGCGATCGTTAGAGCGAGATCGCTAATTCTAGCATCAGACCTCCTCTGTAACTCAAACCTGGTAGAAATTTTTAAACGTTGCCTATGGAGATTTTTGAGTGCCAAAGTCTGTCGCCATTCCACGAGCGGGCGCCATTTTGAAGCGTGGCATGTTGGGTATCAATTTACTCGGAGTAGCATCATCTTTCACAATATAGGAAAAATTTGGGCTGACTTTACTGTTTTCTTATTTTTTAACTCAAAAAAGTGAACTTTTCCCAAAAAAATTGCATTTCTAAGACCGCTGCGCAAATACGGTGTGACACAAAGTATTGCAACGACCACCATTTTATTCTCTAGGGTCTCTGCTGAAAAAAATATATATCATGCTTTGGGGTTCTAAGTAATTTTCTAGCAAAAAAAAATACTGATTTCAACTTTAAGTTTCGGAAATATTCTTGGTCTTTAAGTGGTTAAATAGCTAAGGGGAGGAGTCACCCGGAGGCCCTGCCCCTTAAATGACGTCAGCACACCAGCATGCTCCTGGCCGATGATGTCACCAGGGGACGGGGACCTCCCGGTGTCCTGTGACCATCAGCACCATCTGGTGGCCACAAAGTGCTATTATCCTCCAATACCGCGATCCCCAAAAAAATGACCGCATTGCGGCCACTAGGTGGAGCTGATGATCACAGCAGATCCTCATATTACCAACAACGCGGCGCCCGTGTGAACGGATAAGACACCCGTACGTTATTCGTTTCAGCGCTCTTTCGTTGAGGGGGAGGTAAAACCTCAACGCTGAGATGTTCTTTTACCACCCCTCACACCCAGATGCTGCCCCTTTAGCTGGGGGGTGGGGCCACGGCACAAATTATAGGGTTTTCAAATGAATGGGGGCGCTCTGCTCTACGCGAGGTTCAGGGGGTTACAAGGGGTGGGGGGGGGGGGCGATACAACGCCTGTGCTGTCTGAAGAGCGATCTGAATATTCTGTGTATATACAGTGTATATATATATATAGCGAGAGAGAGAGAGAGTCACCCGGCGTGTTCTAAGGGTCGCCAGCGCCCAGGTTTTGCGCCCTTCTCTCGCCGTGTTCTCGCTCTGTCACTCCTCGCCCCGGGGATACGAGGCAAAGTGGCACTTTTACTCCTCTGTCACTGAATACCGAATAAAAGCTACAACAACACAATTCTATGTAATTCGATCGCAGCCGAGACCTTCTTGGGTGACCTTGTCACTTAGGTTGTCATTCTTGGGAACGCTACGTCTTGCGCTCCACAGCGGGCGCTGATTGCACTGTGCATGAGCGCCCCCTGATGGTCACTAGGGGTGGGGGGGGGTGATCAGACATCGAGGTAAAGACGCATTGTACATCTGTTTGTAGGAAGTGAAATGAGATCTGCGATAGGAGCTCAGCGTCTCGCGTCCCGGGATTTTCCGTTTATTTACCAGAATTCTGAAGGAGCTTTAAAAAAAAAAAAAAAAAAATCTGATGAAAACTGTTTGAGCTGAACATCAGCCAGACATGAAAGACCGCTGTAAATTATATATTTATTATTATTATTAATATTATTCTTTTAATAATTAATAGTAATTATTCATTTTTATTATTTTTTTAATTATTAATAGCAGCAGTAGTAATTATTATTATTATTATTATTATTATTATTATTATTGTTTTTATATTTTTCCCTTTATTATTATTATTATTATTATTATTAGTAGTAGTAGTAGTAGTAGTAGTAGTAGTAGTAGTAGTAGTAGTAGTAGTAGTAGTAATAATAATTAGTATAATTATTAATTTTATTATTAGTATCATATTTTTCCCTTTATTATTATTAGTAGTAGTAGTAGTAGTAGTAGTAGTAGTAGTAGTAGTAGTAGTAGTAGTAGTAGTAGTAGTAATTATAATTATTAATTTTAGTATTATTATTATATTTTTTTCCTTTTATTAATAGTAGCAGCAGTAATACTAATAATTATTATATTTCTCCCCTTTATTATTAGCAGTAGTAATAGTAGTAATAATAATAATAATTATTAATTTTATTATTATTGTCATATTTTTTCCTATTATTATTATTAGTAGCAGTAGTAGTAATAATTCTAATTATTAATTTTAGTTTTATATTTTTTTCCTTTTATTTATTAATCGTAGCAGTAGTAATAATAATTATTATTATTATTATATTTTTCCCTTTTATTAGTAGTAATAATAGTAGTAATAATAAGTATTGTATTATTGTTATCATATTTTTCCCTTTATTATTATTATTAGTAGTAGTAGTAGTAGTAGTAGTAGTAGCAGTAGCAGTAGTAGTAATAATTATAATTATTAATTTTAGTATTATTATTCTTATTATATTTTTTTCCTTTTATTAATAGTAGCAGTAGTAATAATAATACTAATAATTATTATATTTTTGCCCTTTATTATTAGCAGTAGTAATAATAATTATTAATTTTATTATTATTGTCATATTTTTTCCTAATTATTATTATTATTATTATTATTATTAGTAGTAGTAGCAGTAGTAGTAATAATTCTAATTATTAATTTTAGTTTTATATTTTTTTCCTTTTATTTATTAATCGTAGCAGTAGTAATAATAATTATTATTATTATATTTTTCCCTTTTATTAGTAGTAATAATAAGTATTGTATTATTATTGTTATCATATTTTTCGTAGTAGTAGTAGTAGTAGTAGTAGTAGTAGTAGTAGTAGTAGTAGTAGTAGTAGTAGTAATAATTATAATTATTTATTTTAGTATTATTCTTATTATATTTTTTTCCTTTTATTAATAGTAGCAGTAGTAATAATAATACTAATAATTATTATATTTTTCCCCTTTATTATTAGCAGTAGTAATAGTAGTAATAATAATAATTAATTTTATTATTATTGTCATATTTTTTCCTTTTATTATTAGTATTAGTAGCAGTAGTAGTAATAATTATAATTATTTTTAGTATTATATTTTTTCCTTTTATTTATTAATCGTAGCAGTAGTAATAATAATACTAATAATAATTATTATTATTATATTTTCCCTTTATTAGTAGTAATAATTATTAATTTTATTATTATTGTCATATTTTTCCCTTTAATTATTATTATTAGTAGTAGCAGTAGTAGTAATAATTATAGTGATTCATTTTAGTATTATTATTATTATATTTTTTTCCTTTTATTTATTTCAGGTACTTACAGTATCTCACAAAAGTTGCAGGTACTACCCCTTACGGGAAAAAAAAACCCTGCATAGGGAAGTCCACGTGCTCCACCATATTGAAAAGCCTAATACAGTATCTCACAAAGTAAGTACACCCCTCCCATTTCTTCTTTTCATGTGACAACACTGAAGAAATGACACTTTGCTACAATGTAAAGTAGTGAGTGTACAGCTTGTATAACAGTGTAAATTTACTGTCCCCTCAAAATAACTCAACACACAGCCATTAATGTCTAAACCGCTGGCAACAAAAGTGAGTACACCCCTAAGTGAAAATGTCCAAATTGGGCCCAAAGTAGCTCCCCAGTGCCGGCAGCACTCATGCAGCCCCAGACCATGACACTCCCACCACCATGCTTGACTGTAGACAAGACACACTTGTCTTTGTACTCCTCACCTGGTTGCTGCCACACACGCTTGGCACCATCTGAACCCAATAAGTTTATCTTGGTCTCATCAGACCACAGGTCACGGTTCCAGTAATCCATGTCCTTAGTCTGCTTGTCTTCAGCAAACTGATTGCAGGCTTTCTTGTGCATCATCTTTAGAAGAGGCTTCCTTCTGGGACGACAGCCATGCAGACCAATTTGATGCAGTGTGCAGCGCATGGTCTGAGCACTGACAGGCTGACCCCCCACCCCTTCAACCTCTGCAGCAATGCTGGCAGCACCCATACGTCTATTTCCCAAAGACAACCTCTGGATATGACGCTGAGCACGGGCACTCGACCATGATGAGGCGCTGTTCTGAGTGGAACCTCTCCTGTTAAACCGCTGTATGGCCCTGGCCACCGTGCTGCAGCTCAGTTTCAGGGTCTTGGCAATCTTCTTATAGCCTAGGCCATCTTTATGTAGAGCAACAATTCCTTTTTTTTAGTTTCTCAGAGAGTTCTTTGCCATGAGGTGCCATGTTCAACTTCCAGTGACCAGTATGAGAGAGTGAGAGCGATAGCACCAAATTTAACACACCTGCTCCCCATTCACACCTGAGACCTTGTAACACTAACGACTCACATGACACTGGGGAGGGAAAATGGCTTACTTTTGTGAGATACTGTATATAAAATTACTATTGTAGTAAAATATATACACGCGTGTGTGTGTATATGTGTGTGCGTGTGTATATATATATATTTATTAAAATAGTAATAAAAAAAATACTATTGTAGGAAGAAAAATATACTGTGTGTGTGTATATGTATATGTGTGTGTGTGTGTATATATATATATAGTATTTTTTTTTTCTAAAATAGTATTTTTTTATTACAATTTTAATAAATATCTATATATTTTTATATATTATTATTATTATTATTATCTTATTGTAGTTTTACTTTTAAGTTTGTTTTTAGCAGTGGGAATTTGTGACAAGACTTCACACATAAACTTATTAAAAATGACTTCTGGCTGACATTTTAAAGTATTTTGGCAAGCTTTCAATATTTCTGAATTTTCTGGACCTCAAACTTAATTAAAAAAAAAAAAAAAAAAAAGAAAGAAAAAAATCCTGCTGACGTCATTGTGAACCGCACAGCTTCAGCAGAAGGCACTCAGCTATTCCAGGTGTGCATATTTTGTATGGGGGGGGGGGGTGCACCCTGGGGTGTGTCGCCTAGTGATAGCGATCCATGGATAGGACAAAGTCATTTTGCCATTTTCAATGCAGATTGAGTACTAAATTTGCTTGCAAAAAAAAAAAAAAAATCTTTTTAGAGGATTTTTTTTTTGGGGGGGGGGGTGGATATTTAGGGTAAATTGGTTTTATTAAATTAAATGAATTTATTTATTTTGTATTTCATCATTTAATGACCACAGACAGTAGCATAGCAGAAATCCAGGGAACAGCAATTTATAAATGCAGTGAAGCTTTTTTTTTATGTTCGCTTCAATGCATAATTTTAATGCAGCACTACAAAAAAGAAAAAAAATATTTTTTTTTTCTGAATGAATAAAAAAATGAAATTAAAATCAACAGAATAAAATTAGAGAAGGGGGAAAGGGGATGTGAAATTGTTTATTTATTAGGGCTAACTAAAGGGTGGAATAAAAAAAAATATATAATTTATAAATATTTATGTAAATGAAAAGGGGAAAAAAATTAAATATATGTGTGTGTGTGTGTGTATGTATGTATGTATGTATGTGTGTGTGTGTGTGTGTGTGTGTATATATATATATATATATATATATATATATAAAAAATTTTTTTTCTGTGTGTGTGTGTGTATATAACTATATACATATGTGTGTGTGTGTGTGTATATAACTATATACATATGTGTGTGTGTGTGTGTGTGTATATAACTATATACATATGTGTGTGTGTGTATATAATGCATTCGCACCCCCATAATTTGCCTAATATGCATATTTCCTATCATCATCATCTCCATCTAGTGGCCATAATGCTGTATTTTCCTGAAATGCCACACTTAGGGAAAAAAATGCATTATGGCCACTAGGTGGAGACGATGATCATAGGAAAATATTATTTTAAATGCGAGGATAGACAAAATGAGATTATAAATAATATGAAAATAATTCAGCAGAGTTATATCAGACAAGGGAAAAGGGGATGTGAAATTGTTTATTTATTAGGACTAACTAAAGGGTGGAATAAGAAAAAAATATATAATTTATAAATATTTGTGTAAATGAAAAGGGGAAAGAAAATAAAGATATATGTGTGTGTGTGTGTGTGTGTATAAATACAAATATATATATTTTTTTTTTTTTTAACTGTGTGTATGTATATAACTATATACATATGTGTGCGTGTACAATGCATTTGCACCCCCATAATTTGCCTAATATGCATATTTCTTATCATCTCCATCTAGTGGCCATAATGCTGTATTTTCCTGAAATGCCACACTTAGGAAAAAATGCATTATGGCCCCTAGGTGGAGCCGATGATCATAGGAAAATATTATTTTAAATGTGAGGATAGACAAAATGAGATCATAAATAATATGAAAATAATTCAGCAGAGTTGTATTAGACAAGGGGAACGGGGATGTGAAATGATATATTAATTAGGGCTAACTAACGGGTGGAATAAAAAAAATATCTCATTTCTATTCAAATATATATATATTAATTTATGTGTGTGTGTATGTATATATGTATGTGTGTGTGTGTGTATATGTATGTATATGTGTGTGTGTATGTGTATATATATATATATATATATATATATATATATATATATATATATATATATATATATTTTTTTTTTTTTGAATATAGATTATATATTTTTGTTCATTCCACCCGTTAATTAGCCCTAATTAATAAATAATTTCACATCCCCTTTCCCTATATATATATATATATATGCGTGTATAATGCATTTGCACCCCCATAATTTGCCTAATATGCGTATTTCATATCATCAGCTCCATCTAGTGGCCGTAATGCTGTATTTTTCTGAAATGCCACACTACAAATACCGCATTATTACCACTAGATGGAGCTGACGACCATAGGAAATACACATATTAAACACATTGTGGGGATTTTTTTTGCAACAGTTGTGCATTTTTTTTTTTTTAACAAATAGACCCCCAAGTGTTGTTAATAAGGGGCTGAATAAAATTTATTTGTAAACTGGTTTCTAAGTTTTGCTTTAACTGACCTCATATGAACACCAAAAGGGCAATTTTGTTACATTGTATTTCTCATAAAAGCTTCTTAAACAGCGTACGCCCCTCTGTTGACGTTTGTTAGGAGGAGTGCCCTGCGCCCACAGTGCCCAACTTGTTCATTTTAGGCTCAGTGCTCTTCCTGCCCCTGCCCGTTTCTTGGCCTCTACATTTGGCGTTGGAAGGGCTCTGCACACCTCAGGCCTCTGCATGTGTCTGGCCAACCAAAGGAGGGCGGCTTTCATTTCTGAGGAAACTGATTTTGGAGGTAGTTAAGTTCTCGCAGTGAAAAGAATGAGTCGCCCGGGCTCATCCACTATCTGGGGGCAAGTAAAAAATTAGCACAACAGAGAATGGCAGCTAGAGGGCAAGAAGAGAAATTAGCAACTTGCTGTGTGAAATGCTGAATGCCGGGGGACAGAGAGGACGGAAGGAGTGTCTGCGAGAGGAGCTCACTTTCTACATTTCCAGGAAGGTCCTAACACCGATATCGAGGTTTCATGTGCAAAACTTGTTTATGGGTAGACAGAGAAGAGAAGGGTTTTATCCAAAACCAAATGAAATTGCAGTAGGGAAACATTAACGTCCTTATCTGCCATTCTCCCTATAGCCCAAATGTTTTACCCCAGAGGAACCCCTCAAATAATTTGCTAATCTAGAGGGACCCTTCCTAAAACCAATTCATTGGGTGTCCATAGGAAATATTCCCTGACATTGGAGATCAGTGGGAAGAATGTTCCTTACATTGGTGGTCAGTGGGAAGAATGCTCCTTACATTGGTGATCAGTGGGAAGAATGCTCCTTACATTGGTGATCAGTGGGAAGAATGAGTGGTTACATTCCTCGTAAGAAGGGTGAC
>BLSH010131061.1:29730-43133 GCA_018402905.1 Glandirana rugosa | reverse complement strand
CTTCCCACTGATCACCAATGTAAGGAACATTCTTCCCACTGATCACCAATGCAAGGAACATTCTTCCCACTGATCACCAATGTAAGGAACATTCTTCCCACTGATCACCAATGTAAGGAGCATTCTTCCCACTGATCACCAATGTAAGGGGCATTCTTCCCACTGATCACCAATGTAAGGAACATTCTTCCTACTGATCACCAATGTAAGGAGCATTCTTCCCACTGATCACCAATGCAAGGAACATTCTCCCCACTGATCACCAATGTAAGGAACATTCTTCCCACTGATCATCAATGTAAGGGGCATTCTTCCCACTGACCACTAATGTAAGGAACATTCTTCCCACTGATTACCAATGTAAGGAACATTCTTCCCACTGATCACCAATGTAAGGGACATTCTTCCCACTGATCACCAATGTAAGGAGCATTCTTCCCACTGATCACCAATGTAAGGGACACTCTTCCCAATGATCACCAATGTAAGGAACATTCTTCCCACTGATCACCAATGTAAGGGACATTCTTCCCACTGATCACCAATGTAAGGAGCATTCTTCCCACTGATCACCAATGTAAGGAACATTCTTCCCACTGACCACCAATGTAAGGAACATTCTTCCCACTGATCACCAATGTAAGGAACATTCCTCCCACTGATCACCAATGTAAGAAGCATTCTTCCCACTGATCACCAATGTAAGGAGCATTCTTCCCACTGATCACCAATGTAAGGGACATTCCTCCCACGGATCACCAATGTAAGGGACATTCTTCCTACTGATCACCAATGTAAGAAGCATTCTTCCGAATGACCACCAATGTAAGGAACACACCCTCCCATGACCATCACACTAATGTATCATGAGTTGCAGATATAGTCATTATTAGCAGAGGGTTCCGCGAGGCTGGAAAGTTATTCCAAAGGTTCCTCTGTGTGGAAAAGGTTGAGAAAGGCTGATCTAAGGGATCCCTAGTTCACCCAAACAGCCGTTGAACATTTGCCACCTCTCGCTGACCACCGTTGAGCTGGGTTCCCCGAGCTGTGGTTTACTGGCCTCCCATTGGATGGTACCTAGATAGTTCCGGGTCCAATGCCACTTGGCAGAGCCATGAGCATGGTACCAGTGATCTTCTTAGCTCTCTGTAAGCGTTGGCCATCACTGTAAGGGGAGCAGTCCATCGCTTACCACGCTTTGGCCAAGGAATATGTCCGGCTAATATGGAGCTGTTCTGGCGTTTCCTCTGCCTTTATAAATTGGACTGTGAGACTCCCATTCACTGAAGCTACAATTACTTGAAAAAGTATTCATACCTCTTGAAATTTCCCACATTTTCTCATGTTACTACCAAAAAACGTAAATGTATTTCATTGGGATTTTATGTGATAGACCGTCACAAAGTGGCTCATAATTGTGAAGTGGAAGGAAAATGATAAATGATACAAATAAATCTGTGAAAAGTGTGGGGGTCATTTTTATTCAGCCCCCTTTACTCCAATACCCCTAACTAAAATCTAGAGGAACCAATTGCCTTCAGAAGTCACCTAATTACCACTTTTCCTCGAAAATAAGCACGGGTCTTGTATTAAATTTAGCAACCAAAAACACAGTAGGGCTTATTTTCGGGGTAGGGCTTGCCAATGTGCTGTCTTCTCTCCCCCTCTCCCTCTCCCCAGTGTGCACAAAAGTAAAAGTGGATGCATAATGCTAGAATCCTTGGCACTACAGCAGCATACAATCTACAACGTGTGCCTCTGCAATCAAATCTGTAGTCACAGCGCCGTTCGGTACTTCCATAGCCTGCCTGAGATGTCTTCCAGAGCTCCCAGCATTGCAGAGGGAGGGGGAGCCAAGATCCCCTGCTAACAGGCAGGAGAAGACTGTTATAAAGAGGACTCCAGCAGTCCACATCCACCTTAAACTAGGGCTTATTTTCGGGGTAGGGCTTATATTACAGCCTTCCCCGATTAAACAAGCTAGGTCTTATTTTCTGGGAAATGTGGTAGTAAATAGAGTCCACCTGTGTGAGATAAAATCTCAGTATAAATACAGCTGTTCTGTGAAGCCCACTGAGGTTTGTTAGAGAACCAAAGTGAGCAAACAGCCAAGGAACACACCAGACAGGTCAGGGATAAAGTTGTGGAGAAGTATAAAGCAGGGTTAGGTTATAAAAAAAATATCCCAAGCTTTGAACATCTCATGGAGCTCTGTTCAATCCATCATCTGAAAATGGAAAGAGTATGGCACAACTGCAAACCTACCAAGACATGGCCGTCCACCTAAACTGACCAGCCGGGCAAGGAGGGCATTCATCAGAGAAGCAGCCAAGAGGTCCATGGTAACTCTGGAGGAGCTGCAGAGATCCACAGCTCAGGTGGGAGAATCTGTCCACAGGACAACTATTAGTCGTGCTCTCCACAAATCTGCCCTTTTATGGAAAAGCGGCAAGAAGAAAGCTATTGGTGAAAAAAAAGCCATAAGAAGTCTGCAGTTTGTGAGAAGCCATGGGGGGGGGACACAGCAAACATGTGGAAGAAGGGGCACTGCTCAGATGAGACCAAAATTGAACTTTTTGGCCTAAAAGCAAAACGCTATGTGTGGCAGAAAACTAACACTGCACATTACCCTGAACACACCATCCCCACTGTGAAACATGGTGGTGGCAGCTTCATGGTGTGGGAAAGCTTTTCTTCAGCAGGGACAGGGAAGCTGGTCAGAGTTGATGGGAAGATGGATGGAGCCAAATACAGGGCAATCTTAGAAGAAAACCTGTTAGAGTCTGCAAAAGACTTGAGACCGGGGCGGAGGTTCAGCTTCCAGCAGGACAATGACCCTAAACATGCAGCCAGAGCTACAATGGAATGGTTTAGATCAAAGCATATTCATGTGTTAGAATGGCCCAGTCACAGTCCAGACCTAAATCCAATGGAGAATCTGTGGCAAAACTTGAATATTGCTGATCACAGACGCTCTCCATCCAATCTGACAGAGCTTGGGGGATTCTGCAAAGAAGAATGTGCAGAAATGCCCTCTCTAGATGTGCAAAGCTGGTAGAGACTTCCCCAAAAAGACTTGCAGCTGTAATTGCAGAGAAAGGCGGTTCTACAAAGTATTGTCTCCGGGGGGCGCTATACAAATGCCCCCCACACTTTTCACAGATTTATTTGTATCATTTATCATTTTCCTTCCACTTCACAATTATGGGCCACTTTGTGTCGTCTATCACATAAAATCCCAATAAAATACATTTACATTTTTGGTTGTAACATGGGGAAATGTGGGGAATTTCAGGGGGTATGAATACTTTTTCTTTAATCCAGATCCTGCCCAAACCTATAGATTTGCCTTGGGCACGCTGGCAGGAAAGCTTACAACGCTCATCATATTTTGGCCAACTAGGGCACTGAAGCTTTTGCTTGCGGTAGGAAAGTGTCAGCTCGCTAGGCAGCGCAGGCTCCGGGTTCCGAGCCAAAAGCGGAACCTCCGATATTCGCCCGCTTTGTAGCAGCTGGGAGCTACATTATAACATTATTATTATTATTATTATTATTATTATTATTACATTATTATAACATCATTATTATTATTATTATTATAACATTATTATTTTTTATTATTATTATTATTATTATTACATTATTATAACATCATTATTATTATTATTATTACATTATTATAACATCATTATTATTATTATTATTATTATTATAACATTATTATTTTTTATTATTATTATTATTATTATTATTATTACATTATTATAACATCATTATTATTATTATTATTATTATAACATTATTATTTTTTATTATTATTATTATTATTATTATTATTATTATTATTATAACATCATCATTATTATTATTATTATAATAATAATAAATAATAATGTTATTATAATAATAATAATAATAATAACATTATTATTTTTTATTATTATTATTATTATTATTATTATAACATCATTATTATTATTATTATTATTATTATTATTATTATTATTATTGGGCTTCTGGAGCCCAAAGTTGATATCCTTCAGGCTTATGGATGGATTTTTATCAAAACCCGGACTCCCATCCACTCAACCTGTCTGAAAATTTGCATTCTTGTTCTCAATTCCCCCTTCCCGGAGCTGGCGATCCTAATGAGCAGCTAATAATTGGCTTTCCCCAAGAAGAAAGCATCTTTAAGCCTCTTTTATTTGCATTCAGACATCACAACAAGACAAATTAGCTTGGAGGTGAAAGGAGTTTTTGGGTGACATTTGTAAAGCTCGTTGTTTTTGCCCAAAGTCTGAAAATCCAAAACTTTGCCAAGGAATTCAAGCGTGCCGTAATCCAAGTGTATTCTATTCCCGGGCTGAGCGATGGGGCTTTGCACCCTCTCGTTTTAATGAGATATATGCAGATTTCTGGGGCTTTTTTTTTTTTTTTTTAAGGAGCCCGTTAAATCCCCATTATATTTAAATTCTCACATTTTACCAATGACGCCTTTGACCCTCGGATATAATCGATGCATTCGCGAGGAAAGGAGGACTTCTTATTAGGGGATTTCACCGGCGCACAAAGCCGCCGTAACAGTGTTAGTGTAATGACAGGACACGAGACTTCCTGCCTTACAGGGAACCCGAACAACGAACTTCACTTATCTGCTCCCTTTTGGTCTATTAAATATGCCATTGAATGTGTTCTGTTATATCTAATTGATACGTGCAAAAGATTTCCTGTTGATCCTGCCAGAAATCCAGATCTGTCCTGCGTACTCTGCAGTCTTAAATGTTGATAGGGAGTGCTTTAGGACTACAGAACCCCTCCCCTTTCTTTAGATCTGTCCTAGGGTGACAATGCTACTGCTCCATATATACAGGACATCTAGTGATTGTTGTCACCCTAGGCCAGCTATTCTCAACTGGGGTCCCTCCAGAGGTTGCTAGGTGTTCCTGTTAGCCTCCCATCTGATGGTATCTAGATAGTTCCGGGTCCAATGCCACTTTCCAGAGCCATCAGGATGTTACCAGTGATCATCTTAGCTGTCTGTAAGCTTGGTTTCTGACCTTCCTCAGGGACCTTCTTCCCAATGGCCACCGATGGAAGGGACATTCTTCCCACTGACCACCAATGTAAGGAGCATTCTTCCCACTGATCACCAATGTAAGGAACATTCTTCCCACTGACCACCAATGTAAGGAACATTCTTCCCACGGAACATTCTTCCCACTGATCACCAATGTAAGGGACATTCTTCCCACTGACCACCAATGTAAGGGACATTCTTCCCACTGATCCCCAATGTAAGGGACATTCTTCCCACTGATCCCCAATGTAAGGAACATTCTTCCCACTGATCACCAATGTAAGGAGCATTCTTCCCACTGACCACCAATGTAAGGGACATTCTTCCTACTGATCACCAATGTAAGTAACATTCTTCCCACTGATCACCAATGTAAGGAACATTCTTCCCACTGATCACCAATGTAAGGAGCATTCTTCCCACTGATCACCAATGTAAGGAGCATTCTTCCCACTGACCACCAATGTAAGGGACATTCTTCCCACTGACCACCAATGTATGGGGCATTCTTCCCACTGATCACCAATGTAAGGGACATTCTTCCCACTGATCACCAATGTAAGGAACATTCTTCCCACTGAACCCTTAGTATTTAGTGGCTGCCAGGACTTCCAGAAAACCTGCCAGTATTTCCAATGGTTCTGACAGAATCCCTGCCAGTGCTTCCAATGGTGGAACCACAGCTCGCAGTGGGGGAAGCAGACATTTGGCACACCTTTTTATGTGTCAGATTTTGAAGACTCTCACACCTGGCACACCCCCTGCGCAAGCCTATGTTAAGAGGACAGCATCATTTCAGGGAGCACTGATGTTCCAGCAAGCACCTTTGGAGGTACTGGAAGAGCTTCTGTGAGTGGCATTGAAAGTTCTGTGAGGGATTCTGCAAGCACCGTTTTAGATACTGGAAGATATTCTCTGAGTTCCATTGGAAGTTTTGGCACGGGTTCTTCAAGCACCATTGGAGATGCTGAAATAGATTCTATGAGTGTCATTGGAAGTTCAGGCAAGAATTCTGCAAGCACCATTATAGGTACTGGAAGAGACTGTGTGAGTGCCATTGGAAGTTCTGGCATGGGTTCTTCAAGTACATTTGGAGGTACTGAAAGAAATTCTACAACTGCCATTGGAAGTTCAGGCAGAGATTCTGCAAGCACCATAGGAGGTACTGAAGGAGATTCTACAAGCACCATTGAAAGTTCTAGCAGGGATTCTGCAAGCACAATTGGACGTTTTGGCAGGGATTCTGGAAGCACCGTCAAACGAAAATTCTCCTGCGCTCAACAGTAGTGCAATGGCCGTGGCATAGGGATGGTGGATCACAGGGGAAACACAGGCCTTGCTGCCCTCCAAGGGCCAGGGTACACCCGAGGGAGCACTGCAAAAGAATAGAAAAGAGGGCGCACCAGCCTTGTGAATTACCCAAGTAAATTTATTAAGACCAAAGGAACCAAAAAATAAATAAAATATATATATGTGTGTGTGTGTGTGTGTGTGTGTGTGTGTGTGTATATGTATATGTGTGTGTGTGTATATATATATATATATATATATATATATATATATATATATATATTTATTCATTCACAAACCAAAGTAAAAGATAGGCATATCAGAGTCCGCAAGGAACAGCAACCAGGTCTTTAAGGCACTGTCCAGCACGCCGGAGGACCCTATGGAAGGCTGACTGGACTCTGATGCCTATCTTTTACCTTTGTTTGTGAGTATATATATATTTTGTTCCCTTTTGGTTTTAATAAATTTACTTGGGTGATGCGCAAGGCTGGTGCATCCTCTTTTCTACTCTAAGCACCATTGGAGGTACTAAAGGAGATTCTATTAGCACCATTGGAGGTTCTGGCATCAATTCTTCCAGCACCAATGGAGGTTCTGGAAAAAGATTCTACAAGTGCCATTGGAAGTTCTGGCATGGCTTCTTCAAGCACCATTGGAGGCTTTGGAAAAGGATTCAACAAGTGCCATTGGAAGTTCTGGCACAGATTCTTCAAGCACTATTGGAGGTTCTGGAAGAGATTCTACAAGTGCCATTGGAAGTTCTGGCACAGATTCTTCAAGCATCATTGGAGGTTCTGGAAGAGATTCTACAAGTGCCATTGGAAGTTTTGGCACAGATTCTTCAAGTACCATTGGAGGTTCTGGAAGAGAGTGTCATTGGAAGTTCTGGCACAGATTCTTCAAGCATCATTGGAGGTTCTGGAAGAGATTCTACAAGTGCCATTGGAAGTTTTGGCACAGATTCTTCAAGCACCATTGGAGGTTCTGGAAGAGATTCTACAAGTGCCATTGGAAGTTTTGGCACAGATTCTTCAAGTACCATTGGAGGTTCTGGAAGAGAGTGTCATTGGAAGTTCTGGCACAGATTCTTCAAGCACCATTGGAAGTTCTGGCACAGATTCTTCAAGCACCATTGGAGGTTCTGGAAGAGATTCTACAAGTGCCATTGGAAGTTCTGGCACAGGTTCTGCAAGCACCATTGGAGGTTCTGGAGGAGATTCTACAAGTGCCATTGGAAGTTTAGGAAGGGATTCTGCAAGCATTGTTGAAACTACTGGTGCATCCTCTTTTGTACTCTAAGCACCATTGGAGGTACTAAAGGAGATTCTATTAGCACCATGGGAAGCTCTGGCAGAGATTCTGTAAGCGCCATTGGAGGTTCTGGCATCAATTCTTCCAGCACCAATGGAGGTTCTGGAAAAAGATTCTACAAGTGCCATTGGAAGTTCTGGCGTGGCTTCTTCAAGCACCATTGGAGGCTTTGGAAAAGGATTCAACAAGTGCCATTGGAAGTTCTGGCAGGGATTCTGCAAGCACCATTGGAGGTACTGAAGGATATTCTACAGGTGCCATTGGAAGTTCTGGCACAGATTCTTCAAGCACTATTGGAGGTTCTGGGAGAGATTCTACAAGTGCCATTGGAAGTTCTGGCACAGATTCTTCAAGCACCATTGGAGGTTCTGGGAGAGATTCTACAAGTGCCATTGGAAGTTCTGGCACAGATTCTTCAAGCACCATTGGAGGTTCTGGAAGAGATTCTACAAGTGCCATTGGAAGTTTAGGAAGGGATTCTGCAAGCATTGTTGAAACTACTGGAAGAGATTGTGCAAGTGCCAATGGAAGCTATGGCAAGGATTCTGGAAGTGCCTGCAAATGTCCTTGTGGACCTGAAAGTCCCAAGAATCCTGAAGGTGCAGAGCTGTGAGGTGCAGGAGCGTGTTATGGAAAGGCAGAGATGGGCATTGAGACCAAGCGAGCCAAAATCCCCACCCACCAAGCAAGTAATTGTATAACTCATTATTTTTCTGGCAAATGGCATCAGTCGCTTTAAGTAAAAGTGTCTTTTTCTCTTTTTTTTTCCCCGTTTTTGTTCCATAATAAGAACTCAATCAAATAATGATTTCCAGTTAGGGCACATTGTAGCGATATTAACATGAAACGTCATGAAGTGGCTTTTGTTCTGCTCTTTGTTGGGACCTCTTGTTTTGTTTTGCCCCGAGCCGTTCCCAGCAGGGCACGTGAGTGATATTTCTTTCATTTCAAGGGTTTTAAAACATGGACCCCTCACATCAAACAATGCGCTGGGAAGAGCGAGAGCCTGCTCTACATTTGTTGACAGCATTTGAATTGTGCTCGGAGCAAACTGGAGCGAAACACGTGTTTTTTTTTTTTTCCGAGCGGAATAAAACAGCTCAGCAATTTATGACGCGGCGTTAATGGCTCTGTCGCAACAGGACTTGGGTTTTTAAATGTCATGTGCGTCGCAGCGCCGCGTTGGCTTTTTGTGCTTGGTGTCAACAAAAATTATCCCCAATTGATATCAGATGTAGTTGGTCTTCAAGTTGTCCGTGTTGGTTTATTTATGACACTCTTTATTCTTCATTGTTTTAATATACAAGATCGTAAGCGCCCGCGTTTGATCATTGGTGATGATGCCCATCTATTATAAAATTTCCGGTTTTATTTTAATTAAATGCTGCAGTAGACAGGTTATGATGAGCATCGTGTGTGGGGCACGCCCTCATTTTTGATCTCCTTTTTTATTTTTTTCAAGCCGTTAAATTTGTAACGCAATTAAGTGGCCCACCCTGTACCTTCTTAGCCAGGTCAGCGATGGCAGCTCCTATAGGATTCCCCTGACAGGTCCTCTTTAAGTCTTGGCTGGACTTTCCTGGAAATCCATCCTTTTCCCGGAAACCAGAATTCATAACCAGCAGCCAGGAGGATAGCCGCATGGTGCCCTTATGTCTCAACAGGGAGTGATGGACGGGATGTCTCATTGGTAATTGCCACCCCACAGAGATCTTGGGTTGCTCTAATGTGATGGAGAATTAAGTCTCCTCCTCCGCTGTTGGGTAAGGCAGGGGGACTCCGGGCCCCGTCATGGTCTAATTCAAGCAACAGGGTGTCTCACTGTGGCTTGTAATCCCATCAGGGATCAATGTCTTTACAATGCTGGCTGTCTATTAGAGGTTAATGTTGGCACCGTCTCGTTTTTTCCTCTTGATGATTCAATGAGGACAACCAGCATGAAACCACCAAGGGACAGCCATTATAATGAAGAAGCAAATAAAGGGATATTTTCCCTAGGCTCATCAATAAACGGTAAAGCAGGGGTAGGCTGCCTTGGCACTCCAACTGTGCCTCTAGGAGTCATTCCTGTGATTGTCAGGGTCTTGCAATTTCTCATGGGACTTGTAGTTTCACCACAGATGGAGGGCCAAGCTTGCCTACCCCTGCGGTAAAGGGAAAGTTTTTTTAATTTGGTGCAGTGGTTGAAAAATATCAGTTCTAATTCATTTTAACTGATATCCTATAATGGAGTCTTTCTCAACCTTTTTATCCTTGAGGAACCCTTGAAATCGTTTTCAGGACTTGGAGAACCCCTGAGAACTCCAATTCATCAGTGGGAAGATGCCCTCTTTTTTTTTTTAGGTAGACCACACAAGGTTCCTGCTGAACCGGCCGACATTCGAACCATGTTAGGGCAGGCCGAATGTATCAAGTTGATCGATCAATGAACTTGGGTACAACCAGCCCGATGGATTATGCATGCAAATATCATTAGTAGCTGCTAGCAATAATCTGTGTCTTCTCCCGGAGGAACCGGCTTTCAATCAATGGTGCCAGCGGGAACTTATCTTAAAGGTGGACATTGCTCAAGGAACCCCTAGCAACCTCTGGAGGAACCCTAGGGTTCCACGGAACCCTGGTTGAGAAAGGCTGCCATAGAAGCATTCCTAAACCTTGTGGACAGCCTTCCCAGAAGAGTTGAAGCTTTTATAGCTGCAAAGGGTGGGCCAACTCAATATTGAACCCTACAGACTAAGACTGGGATACCATTAAAGTTCATGTGCGGGGGTGTCCCAATACTTTTGGTAATATAGTATAGATCAGGATTTCTCAACCAGGGTTCCTCCAGAGGTTGCTAGGGGTTCCTTGAGCAGTAAGCAATTTCTGCTCCCACTGACACCATTGGTCCTTTTTAGCTCTCTGTAAGTGGTAATTCTTCACAATGATCACAAATGTAAGGAGCATTCTTCCCACTGACCATCCCACCAATGTATCATGAGTTGTAGATACTCCCTGGGACTGGAAAGGTTTTATTTAAGGGTTCCTCCATGTTGAAAAGGTTGAGAAAGGTTGGTATAGATAGATATGAAAATATCACATTCGTGAGGGGGAAGGGGAAGGTAGGAGCAGAATGACTGAAAGTGGGTGGGGAGGCTGAAGGTCCTCTTTAAGGCATGCTAAAATGACCTACAATAACATAGGGTGAGAGGCCATGTTGGCATGCCTTAAGCACTATTTAGCACTTCTTAAGTGACATTGAAGCTTGATGAACCGGACACGTTGAGTATTCCCCGATCACATGAATGTGGGATGTTTTATAGATGCAGCTCTCCTTTTTCTTCCAATGTTTCTCCTCTGCTCAGGAGAAGACCTGGAGACCAAAATTTTTCGGAAGTCAATGCAAAGGCTGCGCTAAAAAAAAAAAAAACCTTTTGACAATAAGGACACACAATTGTATCTCTTTAATTTTATTTTTATGACTTCTGTATTAGAAAAGTCTGGCGTGCGCCTACAACGCTCCGTGTGCCCTCCATTCCTTCCCTCCGCCGCCTCCATGCCAGGCTCTGAAATTCAAGTGCCAATCACATCGCAGTTTATCGTATGGAACTTATTTATTGTCGGCAGTCACTCGGCCGGGTCAGAAAAAGGAGGAAATTTCCTAAACATTTGCTTAATGTGTCAACACGGAACAAACAGGACCCTCCGAATTTATATACAGAATTAGCAACTGTATCAACCCGGAGGACGTTAATGTATCTTTGCAGCTCCCAATAACAAATAAAGCTTTCTTCTCTGTAATCAGCATTGGCTGTGCGATGCGGCCCAAGTGAACTCCAGCTGAAACCTTTGTTAGTGTGGTTTGGTTTTAAAGTGGAACTCCATGACTGTACTAGCTCCTCCCACAAAATATGGTTAGCGTTCCCATATTTTACAAGCTCATAATTCACTTCCATATTTTATTTACTTTTCTAAACAAAGAGATTTGTAGGTCAGCCACTAGAGGGAGCTCTCATTTACTCAGCCTCAACAAGCTCATAATTCACTTCCACTTCCATATTTGCTGTACTAAGCAAAGAGATTTGTAGGTCAGCCACTAGAGGGAGCTCTCGCATTTACTCAGCCTCCACAAGCTTGTGATTTACTTACACTTCCATATTTTATTTGTTGTACTAAACAAAGATATTCGTAGGTCAGCCACTAGAGGGAGCGCTCTCATTTACTCAGCCTCAATTTGTAGGTCAGCCACTAGAGGGAGCTCTGCATTGGCTGTGCGATGCGGCCCAAGTGAACTCCAGCTGAAACCTTTGTTAGTGTGGTTTGGTTTTAAAGTGGACCTCCACAATTGTACTAGCTCCTCCCAAAAAATATGGTTACCGTTCCCGTATTTTACAAGCGCATAATTCACTTACACTTCCATATTTTATTTACTTTTCTAAACAAAGAGATTCATAGGTCAGCCACTAGAGGGAGCTCTCATTTACTCAGCCTCAACAAGCACGGATTTACTTACACTTCCATATTTTATTTGCTGTACTAAACAAAGAGATTTGTAGGTCAGCCACTAGGGAGAGAGGGAGCTCTCTCATTTCCGCAGCCTCATTCAACCTCCCTGCTTAACAGCTGTTGAGATGAGATATGGGACACCCAGGGGAGTGTGTGGTTTTCAATGAGCAGTGTCTCCACTGGAGAGTTTCTCTCACTTCCTGTTTCGGTGACAACGTGTATAGTATAAAGTATAGGAAATGAGGGGAAATCTGTTGCCAACAAGGCTTTTGGTATCAGCAAACATCCGAGGTCGTAACCCTCTCCCCTTCTATCCAAAGTCTAAAATAAAAGTTTGGATAGTCAGTTAGAAATATAATGATGGTTAAAATAAAAATAATAATTATCATAATAAAAAATACAAATGATGATAATAATAGTAAGCGTTATTATGATTTGTGGCAGTTGTAGTAATATTATTGTTTAATAATTAACAATTATTGTCAATATAGAATTATAAATTATTAATAATAAAAATGAATAATAATTATTATTATACATTGTTCTATATTATAATATTGATAATTAAGTAATTATTCAATAATAATATTACTACTACAGTAGTAGTAATATTATTATTGAATAATTAGTCTCAATATTATAAGTATTGTAAATGATAATAAAAATTAATAATAATAATTATTACTATAATACAATGTATAGTAATATGTATTATTATTATACATTTTATTATTATTAATCATCATTTATAATAACTCTATATTATAATATTGATAATTCAGTAATAAATAATATTGCTACTACTGTCTACTGTTACAAATCATAATAACTCTAATTATTATTATTGTTATTTTTAATAATAATCATTTATAATAACTCTATATAATATTGATAATACATACATTATTAAATAATACTATTACTACTACTGCTACAATTAATATTTTGTTGTTGTTATTATTATAAGAAATAATCATTATAAATGATGATTTGATGAGTTTTTAGATGTGTACTTTGATTGCATTACTGTGAGCATTGTTGTTTGATCACAATTACTTTATTTTTTCACCCTTTTTTGGTTTGCATAAATTATTATTATTATTATTATTATTATTAATAATAATGATAATCTTATATGAAATAATTATTATACATGATGAGTAATAATAATATTATTGTTATTAATAATAAAAATGAATAATTATAATATATCTCAATAATATTTACTAATAATAAT
>BLSH010131061.1:11079-29489 GCA_018402905.1 Glandirana rugosa | reverse complement strand
TTATAATAACTCTATATAATATTGATAATACATTATTAAATAATACTATTACTACTACTACTGCAATTCATACTTTTTTATTATTTTTATATGAAATAATAATTATAAATGATGATTTGATGAGTTTTTAGATGTGTACTTTGATTGCATTATTATTATTCATTTTTATGATTATTAATCATCATTTATAATAAGTCTATATTATAATATAGATAATTATTAAGTTATTATTAAATAATATTACTACTACTGCTACAAATCATAATAACTCTAGTAGTTGTTGCTGTTATTATTCATTTATAATAAATCTATATAATATTTATACTAAATTATCAAATACTATTACTACTACTACTGCTACAATTAATAATGACTCATTATTATTATTATTATTATTATTATTTGAAATAGTAATTATAAATGAAGATTATAATAATCTCAAAGCACTGCACTATTGAATCAATTGAAGATTGTGCTGCTGCTTAAAATACATTTTTGCAGTTTTTAGATGAGTACTTATTTTGATTGCGCTACTGTGAGCATTGTTGTTTGACCACAATTACTTTATTTGTTCATCCTTTTTTGGTTTGTATAAATGATGATTATTATTATTATTATTATTAATAAACAAAATAATAATAATGTTATTATTGTTATATGAAATAATTATTATAAATGATGAGTAATAATAATGTTGTTGTTATTATTATTATTATTATTATTATTATTATTAATGAGTAATAATAGTATTATTTATTATTATTATTATTTAAAAACATCATTATAAATGGTGATTAATAATAATGATGATGATTATTTGTATTATTGTTAATAATTATCATTATTATTATTGTTATAATTATTATTATTAATATTATCATTATTGTTATTAATAATATTATAATCATCATTATTATTTTACATTTTAGTTTTTATTATTATTATTTTAACAATACAGAAGGCCTTGACATAAGCTGCATGAAAACAGCAAAGACTAGAAAGTGACCACTGTGAGCCTGGAAATGGTCCAAAATAATTGAGGAAAATTCCTCTACCCAAGCGAGCTTTAATTAGAGACCCGGTGTCACCAACTAAAAAAAGAATGCAGATGAAAGCACAGAAAAATCAAGTATTTTAAATTCTTACTTGCAGCGTTTTTCCTTTCTGTAAACAATAATTTGCTGCAACGTGCCTCCTGGCAAATCCCAACTCTCTCCTATTCTCAAAGCGTCTAATTACTGTCCGTGCTGGCCCAGCTCCTCCACCCCTCCCTTCACCTCCCTGCAGAGGGAGAAGGGAAGGGGAATACAATAGAACATCGCGTGAGTCTGCTGGGCAGACGGCGCAAAAGGGGCAGCTGCCCCGGGCCCGGTCATTATAGGGGCCCAAAGCAGCTGCCCCTTGAGCCCACAAATAGTTAATAAGTGGATTCTGGAGGGCCCAAAAAAAAATGTTCGCCCACGGTCCCAATATTCAAGACGGCCCAGCTGCTGGGGCCGCTGGCATCACCTCCAAGATGGCGGCACCCAGCAGTCCGCAGAGTTTTTGGATGTCTGCACAATGGAGGATTTTACGGATCGATAAAATACATGAAATATGCGTTCGATCCTACGGGAAGATTTTTTTTTTTTTTTGGTGGCGGGGTCGCTTTAACCAATGCATTTATATGAGTTGGCCCCAAAGGCAGCAATAAATTTGCTCCCGCGGATTGACGGCCGGACGCATTTCAGCCCCCGGATGCGTCCCGCGGCGGTTTGATTTGTGACCGTCCATTATCTCTCCTCGCTCGGATCGAAAAAACAAATAAAGTCTTTAAAGTGAAGTCTCCGTGTGTGGTCTGCTTGTAAACACATAAACACGCTTTTCCATTGCGCCAGCAGTTCGCCTTTTTTTTTTTTTTTTTTTTTTTTTTTAGACCCCGGAAAAGACACGCGTGCCATGCGCGGGCAACTGGGGGTTAACCACTTCAGCCCCGGGACCTGCTGCGGGTTGTGTCGGCCTGATGGCGAGCAGTGCGATTCTCATCTCGGTGAAGTCTCCAAACCACAGATCTTCACCGGGCCAATGGGAAAGTGGGCACCACAGCGGCACGCGAAGGGTGCGCCTCGTTACTGCAGCTCCCTCCTGATTGGCTAACCTTTAGGGCCCATTCACACAACAAACTGCACATAACTGCGCTTTTTTGATTGCATTTTTACGTGCTTTTGAAGCGCGCGTGCCGCCTGCTTTGTATGCGTTTTGCACTGCATTTTTCTATACATTTGGGCTTGGCTTTCTTGGCTTAACCGCTTCAATAATGGGCACTTTTACCCCCTTCCTGGCCAGGCCAATTTTCATCTATCAGAGCTGTCGCAATTTGAATGACAATTGCGCGGTCATGCAACGCTGTACTCAAATTACTTATTTTTTTCACAAAAATAGAGATTTCCTTTGGTGATATTTAATCACCGCTGGCGGTTTTTTTTTTTTTTTTTTTTTTTTTTTTTTTTTTTTTTTTTGCTATAAAAAAAAAGACTGAAAATTTTGAAAAAAAAAAGAAAGTTTTTCTTAGTTTCTGTCAGAAAATGTAGTAATTGAATCATTTTTCTCCTTCACTGATAGGTGGCACTGATGAGGCAGCACTGAAGGGCACTGATGAGGTGGCACTTATATGCAGCCCTGATAAGCAGCACTTATAGGCAATGATAGGTGGCATGGGTAAGCGGCACTGATGGGCAGTACTTATGGGCACTGATAGGCAGCACTGATGGGCACTGATAGGCAGCATTTATAGGCAATGATAGGTGGCATGGGTAAGCGGCACTGATGGGCAGTACTTATGGGCACTGATAGGCAGCATTTATAGGCAATGATAGGTGGCATGGGTAAGCGGCACTGATAGGCAGTACTTATGGGCACTGATAGGCAGCACTGATGGGCACTGATAGGCAGCACTTATAGGCAATGATAGGTGGCACGGGTAAACGGCACTGATAGGCAGCACTGATGGGTACTGATAGGCGGCACTTATAGGCAATGATAGGTGGCACGGGTAAGCGGCACTGATGGGCACTGATAGGTAGCACTGATGGGAACTCATAAGCGACACTTATAGGCAATGATAGGTGGCACAGATAAGCAATATTGATGGGCAGCACTGATGAGGCACTGATAGGCGGCACTGAAATGTGGCACTGATAGGCGGCACTGATGGGCACTGGCATGGATGGGCACTGATAGGCAGCACTAATGTGCACTGATAGATGGCATGGATGGGCACTGATAGGCACCACTTATAGGCAATTATAGGTGGCACGGATAGGCTGCACTGATGGGCGCTGAAAGGCAGCACTGTCTTGCATTATTGATGGGCACAACTTGGGGTCACTGATGGACACAGACTGGCATCACTGCGGGGCACTGTTGAGGCTGCACTGATTACTTGTACAAGTCTCCCCTGTGAGGGAATGCCGCTGATCGGCTCTCCTCTCCCCACACTCTGTTAGTGTTGAGGCGAGGAGAGCCGATAAATGGCACTTTGTGTTTTACATGTGATTGGACACAGCTGATCACATGGGTAAAGAGCCTCATCATCTGCTTTTTACCGATACCGAGATCGGGGTCACGCCGTCTCCTAGGAACACAGTGCGCCCATGATAACCCCATTGGCGCTCAATTGCGTTGAGACTGGGCGACATCATATGGCATCGGCTCAAAAACAAGAGAGGGTCCTTTGTTTTCAAGTGCATTTGTAGCGCCTCCCCTGCATTTGCGGTGTGGAAAAACGCAGCGCGCTTTACATTTTATAACTGCGCTGAACTGCACCGCAATGCTGTGAGCTGCGCCCATTGGATCACCCTGATTTTGGGCGGTCTATGCAGTTGGGCGCGGTTCAAAATGCATCCAACTGCGTTCGGTGTGAAAGCACCGTTACATAGGATGCCCCTCCCTTCTGTCCGATGCGTTTTGTAACCCATTGAAATGAACAGGCTGTCAAAATGCAGTGCAGGGAAATGCGCTGGAATTGCGTCCTATTCACACTGCAATGCAGCCTGGAGCTGCGCTGCACCGACCTGCTGCGTTTTACCGCAGCGCACTGCCCAGGATTGCATGTACAGCAACATTAATGAAGTGTCATCTTCAATAAAGTTTGTACACAAAAAAAAAATAGGGAGCAGTATGACGTGCTGCTGACCACACCGCCCCCTATCGCCGGATCACTGCAACTACCGGACAGTTGGGGGCGGCTGCAGTGCAATGTTGGGGCAGTAATGATGATTGGAGCATCCGGTTTTCTTTCTTTTTTAAACAAACTTTATTGAGATGGGACACAGACATCTCAGAGTTTGATTGCCCGCGGTGGATTGGCTTGCGCTGCGTTGCTGTAAGAAAAAAAAACACTGCATGCGGTATTTTTTTTTTTTTTTTTTTTTTTTTTTTGGTGGAGGATGCGGGCATTTTTTTTATTAATTTTTTTTTATTTTTTATTTTTTTTATTTCTGTGGTTTAACCGTGCGGAGGAACGGGCAATTAAAAGATCGAACGTTACATAGTAAATAACTAAACACCAAGTTCACTGTATTTTTATTTTGATTCAGAACAAAACAAAGAAACATTGTAGAAAGATACAAAGTATCTGTTGCACATAAAACATGCATGCTGGGCTGAGTGAAGTCAATAAACACAAAAAGTTAAAAATATAGAAACTTAGATTTTGCGCGGTGCTTTTCTTTTTAAGAACTTCACCCCTGGAAGGATTTACCCCTCCCCCATCCTTAATGACCAGGCCATTTTTTTCAATACGGTGCGTCGCTTTAACTGACAATTGCACGGTCGTGCGACGTTGTACCCAAACAAAATCAACAACCTTTTTCTCCCACATGTAGAGCTTTCTTTGGGTGGTATTTGATCCCCTCTGCGTTTTTTATTTTTTGCGCTATAAACAAAAGAAGAGCGACAATTTTGAAGAAAAAAAACTTTTTTTGCTTTAACCACTTCACCCCCGGAAGGATTTCCCCCTTTAGGACCAGAGCACTTTTTGCGATTCGGCGCTGCGTCGCTTTGACTGACAATTGCGCGGTCGTGCAGCGTTGTACCCAAACGAAATTTGCGTCCTTTTTTCCCCACAAATAGAGCTTTCTTTTGGTGGTATTTGATCACCTCTGCGTCATTTCTAATCGCCGCTATAAACAAAAGAAGAGCGACAATTTTGCAATAAAAACAATTTTTCTTTTTGCTAAAATACAAATCCAAAAAAATATATAAAAACAAATGTATTCACTGGTTTTGGCCAATTTTATATTCTTCCTCATATTTTTGGTAAAAAAAAAAATCGCAATCGCCATTTATTGATTGGTTTACGAATGATGAGAATTAATGTATAGGGTTTTTATTTATTTAATTTTTTTTACTAGTAATGGCGGCGATCTGCGATTTTTAGCGGTACTGCGATATTGCGGTGAACGTGTCGGACCATTTTGACACTTTTTTGGGACCATTGGCATTTATACAGCGATCAGTGCTATAAAAATGCACTGATTACTGTGTAAATGCCATTGGCAGTGAAGGGGTTAACCTGCAGGGGGCGCTCTAAGGGTTAACTGTGTTCCCTCAGTGTGTTCTAACTGTATGGGGGCTGGGCTGGCCGGGGGAGGGGAGTGATCACAGCCCTTCCCCCTCTGTCAGAACGGAGATCCTTGTTTACTTACACCGACCTCCTTTCTTTCACTGCAGGGGGGGCATCGTGGGTAGCCGGTGGAGTTCGAGTCCTCCCTACCCACTCCCTGGCCCCCCGAACACAGTGAGTGTGTGAGTGCGCCACCGGCGGCGCGCGCTCACAATACTAGTTATCGCGGCCGCCATCATGTGGCGGCGGTTTTCGATAACGAACCACTGTGCCGCGTCAAGCCACCGGGGGCGGTCAGCAAGTGGTTAATAAATATCCAGAAAAAATTGTGAAAAAAATAATTTCTTCCTCAGTTTAGGCCGATTTATATATTCTTCTACAAAAAAAATCGCAATAGGAGCATATTGATTAGTTCGCACAAAAGTTATCACGTCTACAATCTAGGAGAATAGTTTTATTGACTTTATTTTTTATTTTTTTTTTTACTGGTAATGGCGGCGATCTGCGATTTTTAGCAGGATTGCGGCGGACAAATCTGATCCCCAAATGACACTTTTTGGGGACCAGTGACTTTATTACATTGATCAGTGCTATAAAAATGCACTGATCAATGTATAAATGACACTGGCAGGGAAGGGATTAACACTAGGGGGCGATCAAGGGGTTAACTGTGTTCCCTCAGTGTGTTCTAACTGTAGGGGGGTTGGGCTTCCAGGGACATGACAGAGATCGCTGTTCCCGATCGCTGGGAACAGAAGATCTCTGCCATGTCATCTGGCAGAACGGGGATCAGCCTTGTTTACATAAGCAGATCCCCCGCTCTGCCTCTGTGCATGGCGATCGATGGGCGACCGGCGGACATCCAGTCTGCCGTAACCCGCGGGCGCGCTCACGCAAACTCGCATGCTCAGACCGACGTACGGGTGCGTCGTTTCGGGCAGGAGAACCAACCTCCCAGTAAAAGTCGGTTAAGCTTTGAGCTTAGTGCAATTTTATTTCATTTTATTTTCTTTATTTTATTCATAAAGCCAACAATCGCCAGTTAGCCCCTTCACACCGACCGCAGTACTCAAATATGCGGCCTCGGCATTAAAGGGGTTGTACCGCGGCGATTCCTTCAGCTTGCACGCATCGCCCCCTAGTAGTGTGTTTTTTTTTTTTTTAGAGCTGACGTTCGGCTTTCTTGGGATAACCACCGATGCGGCTAAAAGCCAAGGAGGGGGGAGGGGTCTCGGATCTAATAACCCGGAAGCGACGTTGTGACGTCACATCCGGTTTACTGAAGATTTAAAGGCGCCCAATTTAAAAAAAAAAATGAGAGTATTCAAAACAGCCAAACTTGATGTTTTGAATACTTTTAAGTGCAAAGGAGGTATCTGGGGTCTTATAGACCCCAGATCTCTCCATAAAGAGTACCAGTCGCTGACTATTAATGATCAGGAAAAAAAAAACGTAGAGACAGAGTAAAAAAATAAAATAAAATAGATAATAAAAAAAATTTAAAGCCCCCCCCGTCCCTCCGAGCTCACACGCAGAAGCGAACGCATACGTAAGTCGCGCCCGCATATGTAAACGGCGTTCAAACCACACATGTGAGGTTTCGCCGCTATCGTTAGAGCGAGAGCGATAATTCTAGCTCTGGACCTCCTCTGTAACTCTAAACTGCTAACCTGTAGAAATTTTTAAAATGTCGCCTATGGAGATTAAGTACCGTAGTTGGGCGCCATTCCACGAGTGTGCGCAATTTCAAAGCGTGACACGTTTGGTATCTATTTACTCATCATAACATCTTTCACATTATACAAAAACATACTTTACTGTTTTTGGGGGCTTTTTTTATAATTCATGAAAGTGTCTTTTTTCCAAAAAAAAAAAATTTGCAAAAAAAATTGCGTTTTGAAAGACCGCTGCACAAATACCGCGTGACATAAAATATTGCAACGATTGGCATTTTATTCTCTAGGGTCTCTGCTAAAAATATATATATATATACAGTGGAACCTTGGATTACGAAGCATAATCCGTTCCAGGAGAAATCACTCGTATATCAAACCAAGTTTCCCCATAGGAAACAATAGAAACCTAGATAATTCGTTCCACGGTGACTGCTTGTCAATGCAGTACTGTATATGGCCAGGGGTCCGGGGGGGCGCTGGTGTATGCAATACCTTATGTATCCAGAGATGTGGGGGGCTGCTTAGGCTCGGAAACATTCGGAAATGCTCGGGAACTGCTTATACTTTCGGTATTTCCGAATGCTTCCGAGCCTCACCAGCGCCCCCCCGCACCTCTGGCCACATGAGGTATTGCATGCACAGAGGCAGCGCTCGCAAACCGAGTCAGAATTTTTTTTTAAAAAACAGCTCGTATTGCAAAACGCTCTTTAAGCTCTTTACTTGTTTGGGGGTTCTAAGTAATTTTCTAGCAAAAAAATATGGATTTTAACTTGTAAGCAACAAATGTCAGAAAAAGGCTTAAGGCATGAAAGGGTTAAATGGTAACAATGTATCCCTTGAAGGAGGAAGCAGCTTAAAGTTGAAAAGCTGGCACTACACTGCTGAATTTTTTCCTTTGAACGTTGACTGGGAGATTCAGAAAAATCTTTCGTCAGAACATTTCTTGAGTCAGAGATTTTAGGCTGCATTCACACTTGTGCGACTTTGGACATCAAAGTTGCATGACAAGTCATACACCAAAGTACTACATGAACTACTTTGAAGGTTGCTGCAACAATTTTGTTGCAGCGACCTTCAAAGTAGTTCATGCAGTACTTTGGTCCGACTTCCATGCAACTTGAGGGCCATAAACTTCAATGATAACCTTCAGAAGTTGCTTTAACAAGGGGGGCCCCAGATACTGGCCCCCACCCCTATGTGAATGAGTATGGGGTACATTGTACCCCTACTTATTCACCAGAAAAGTGTAAAAAAACAAACAAAACCAGTGCACAGGTATTTGACAAAGTCCTTTTGTTAAAAATGAAGAATGTCCCCCGTCGTAGCTCCAATGTGTCTTCTTTCTCCAGCGCTGTCTTCTACCTCCGGTTCTTCCCCCTCCTCCGCCGATGTCTTCTTCCTCTGGTTCTTCTTCTCCCGACTCTAGCTCCCGCAGTTGTGCCAGCTCCGTTCCGACAATTCTTATAAAGACATGGGATATGGCCATCCGGTGACTTCATCCGGAGACCCTGCCCCCCCTTATGACATCACTGGCAAGGGGAATGGTGGGGCGGTGACGTCATAAGGGGGCTGGGTCTCCAGATGATGTCACCGGATGGCCATGCCCACTGTCTTCATAAGAACTGGCAGAAAACGGAGCTGGCACAACTGCAGGAGCTAGCATCGGGAGAAGAAACGGAGGAAGAAGACATTGGCAGCAGAAGTAGAAAAACCAGAGGAAGCAGACATCGCCAGAGGAGGGAGAAGAACCAGAGGAAGAAGACTTCGGCAGCAGAAGAACCGGAGGAAGAAGACATCGCCAGAGGAGGGAGAAGAGCCGGGCGAAGAAGACTTTGGCAGCAGAAGTACTGGAGGAAGAAGACATCGGCAGCAGAAGAACCGGAGGAAGAAGACATTGCCAGAGGAGGGAGAAGAACCGGATGAAGAAGACTTTGGCAGCAGAAGTAGAAAAACCAGAGGAAGAAGACATCGCCAGAGGAGGGAGAAGAATGGGAGGAAGAAGACATCGGCAGCAGAAGAACCCGGAGGAAGAAGACATCGCCAGAGGAGGGAGAAGAACCGGAGGAAGAAGACATTGGCAGCAGAAGAACCGGAGGAAGAAGACCTCGCCAGAGGAGGGAGAAGAACCGGAGGAAGAAGACATCGGCAGCAGAAGAACCGGAGGAAGAAGACATCGGCAGCAGAAGAACCAAAGGAAGAAGACCTCACGAGAGGAGGGAGAAGAACCGGAGGAAGAAGACATCGGCAGCAGAAGAACCGGAGGAAGAAGACATCGCCAGAGGAGGGAGAAGAACTGGAGGAAGAAGACATCGGCAGCAGAAGAACCGGAGGAAGAAAACATCAGCAGCAGAAGAACCGGAGGAAGAAGACCTTGGCAGCAGAAGAACCGGAGGAAGAAAACATCAGCAGCAGAAGAACCGGAGGAAGAAGACATCGCCAGAGGAGGGAGAAGAACCGGAGGAAGAAGACATCGTCAGCAGAAGAACCGGAGGAAGAAGACATCGGCAGCAGAAGAACCGGAGGAAGAAGACATCGCCAGAGGAGGGAGAAGAACCGGAGGAAGAAGACATCGCCAGAGGAGGGAGAAGAACCGGAGGAAGAAGACATCGTCAGCAGAAGAACCGGAGGAAGAAGACATCGGCAGCAGAAGAACCGGAGGAAGAAGACATCAGCAGCAGAATAACCAGAGGAAGAAGACATTGCCAGAGGAGGGAGAAGAACTGGAGGGAGAAGAACTGGTGGGAGAAGACCTCAGCAGTGGAAGCAGAAGAACCAGAGGAAGAAGACCTCTCCAGAGGAGGGAGAAGAACCGGAGGAAGAAGACATTGGCAGCAGAAGAACCAGAGGAAGAAGACATTGCCAGAGGAGGGAGAAGAACTGGAGGGAGAAGAACTGGTGGGAGAAGACCTCAGCAGTGGAAGCAGAAGAACCAGAGGAAGAAGACATCTCCAGAGGAGGGAGAAGAGCCGGAGGAAAAAGACATTGGCAGCAGAAGAACCAGAGGAAGAATACATTGCCAGAGGAGGGAGAAGAACCGATTTGGAGAAGTCATCACCGGAGAAAGAAGACACTTTGGAGCTACGACGGGGGACATTCTTCATATTTAATAAAGGACTTTGTCAAAAACCTCTGTACTGTACAGAGCTCCCCCCTGCCCCAAAGCACCCACCTCCTCATGTTAAGGGCATATGGCCTAGTATGATCCAGGATGAGGGGGGAGGGCCCTCACTAGTCCCCCCCCCCCCCCCCTTTCCTGACCTGCCAGGCTGCATGCTTGAATAAGGGTCTGGTATGGATTTTGGGGTGGGAACCCACGCTGTTTTTTTTTTTTTTTACTTAGGTGTGGGGGTTCCCCTTAAAATCCATACCAGATATGAAGAATCTGGGGGGGGGGACCCCATGCCGCTTTTGTTTTTTTTAAATTTTGGCATGGGGTTCCCCTTCAAGATCCTCAGAGTGCGAGTTTCATTCCACAAGTCGGATCAGTTAAAATGATGATCCGACTTGGATGCAACTTGCATTCAAATCAATGTTCTGAAATTGTGCCCAAGTTGGACCAGAGTACTGCAGGAAGCATTTTCAAAGTCCTAATGGTTAAGACGGCTCTCATAGGGAACCATTGATTCATACACGTCATGTGACCCGTGCTCTCGAAGTTGGAGTGTAGGTCTCACCAAGTGTGAACCGGGCCTGAATCGGAGAGCCCTTACACTTTGGCCCACACCTGCTTTTAGGAATGGGCAAATGGAAACCATTTTTAATCACAGTATGTGCAATTTTTTTTTTTCAATGGAAAATCGCATTCGCCGTCTGCATTTTCCATCCCTGAATTTTCTCATTGAAAATGAATATCAAGCCCACTATCCAGTATAAAACCAAAATTCTTCGAGTGTAAGGCCAGCTAAAAATGTTTTTGCACCCCTCCGGACAGAGAAGGGTTAAGGCGCTCTCCATGGATATTGGGTGACTGACGTTCCTGACACAAATGATCTGTAATCATGGACGCCGCTTCTTTTGTTCCCGGGTGACACTGAACACCTTGGTGCCCGAGGGGGGGACAAAATGGCCGCTCTGAAGTGTGAAACTGTTTTTTTTCTTCTCTCTGTTGTGTCCCAGAAGGTGGATTAGTGTCAGGCTTTCTATAGACGTGTCACCCTAAACCACTGCGAGCCAGCGCTCCTTTCACCGCAATCACTGGTTATCATCACTCGGGAACAAAGGATCATGGTAGCCCAGGGGGCGTTCGGGGAACGTAGACTCTACACCTCGCACCATGACATCAACTCGCTCCAAGGTGAAAGCCGAGACCCAGGAATTCTGGGGGGGGTTGGGCGATTGGGATCGATCAATTCTCTCCAATACACAGAGAGTGACTCTACTCCAAAATGTAATTCTTCCCTGGAGAAGAAAGGATTGGACTCCTATCAGCAGCACATGGACAGAACTAGAGCAACGACTTAGGCTTAGGATTCAGTTATAGTCAGGGAAAGGAAGGGTGAGAACCCCTATCATGTTCTTGTTGCTATCTGTCCCCCCAACTATTGAGATTACTCATCACTTCCTGTCAATGAGACACGACAGGAAGTAAGAGGAAATCTCTCTAAAGTGAGGAGAAATCCCCTTCGTTGTCACCAGAACATTGGAAGATTTCCCCTCACTTCCTGTTCTATTGACAACCGGAATATTTTGGATTTCCTATCCATTTGGAGGCCATGGCCACCAGGAGAAAGACAGCAAGAGAAACCTGATGGGGGGGGGGGTCTACTTCTCTCTCCAAAACTAGAATGTCACTTTCCAGCAAAACATCCGGAAGCTGCTGGATGTTCCTGTAATTCTGGACAAGCTTGTGAAGTCTTTTCTAAGCTCCAATCATTTTCTTAGATGATAAAATATTTTTCCAAATGATTAATACAGGAATTGTTCATTGGAAAAATTAAGATTATTGTTGCATAGCAGATTGATTCTATATGAATGGATTTGCTGGTAGATAGATTGATCAGTCTAGATAAAGATGGATAGATAGAGCTATCTAGATAAAGATATAAAGAGAGATAGATAGATAGATAGATAGATAGATAGATAGATTGTTTTTCCAGCAAGATGGTGCACCACCACATTATGGGTGTCAGGTCCGAGCATTCCTAGATGAACAGTTTCCTGGAAAGTGGATTGGTCGTCGTGGGCCAGTTGAATGGCCCCCAAGGTCTCCCGATCTGACCCCCTTAGACTTTTATCTTTGGGGTCACCTGAAGGCAATTGTCTATGCTGTGAAGATACGAGATGTGCAGCACCTGAAACTACGGATACTGGAAGCCTGTGCTAGCATTTCTCCTGCGGTGTTGCTATCAGTGTGTGAAGAGTGGGAGAAGAGGGTTGCATTGACAATCCAACACAATGGGCAGCACATTGAACACATTTTATAAGTGGTCAGAAACGTGTAAATAACTCATGAAAGAATAAAGTTACGTTAAAAACCAAGCACACCATTGTTTTTCTTGTGAAATTCCCAATACGTTTGATGTGTCACATGACCCTCTTCCTATTGAAAAAACAAAAGTTGGATTCAAAATGGCCGCCATGGTCACCACCCATCTTGAAAAGTTTCCCCCCTCACATATACTAATGTGCCACAAAGAGGAAGCTAATATCACCAACCATTCCCATTTTATTAAGGTGTATCCATATAAATGGCCCACCCTGTAGATTGATAAATCTAGATAAAGCTATAAAGACTAAAGAGATAGAACTATAGATAGAAGTAACAATAAATAAAGATGGATGAATGGATAGATAGCAATATAAAGATAAAGATTTTCCTTACAATGGTGGTCTATCGTGTGGGCAAATTTCCATTCTTTAAATTCTCAGGTAAATGGAGCAAAAGATATTGTTGGAATATTGGTGGAATATTATTGGAATACTGTGGGAATATTATTGGAATACTGTGGGAATATTGTTGGAATATTGGTGGAATACTGTGGGAATATTGTTGGAATACTGTGGGAATATTATTGGAATACTGTGGGAATATTGTTGGAATACTGTGGGAATATTGTTGGAATATTGGTGGAATACTGTGGGAATATTGTTGCAATACTGTGGGAATATTATTGGAATACTGTGGGAATATTGTTGGAATATTGGTGGAATACTGTGGGAATATTGTTGGAATACTGTGGGAATATTGTTGGAATATTTGTGGAATATTGGTGGAATACTGTGGGAATATTGTTGGAATATTGGTGGAATGTTGGTGGAATATTGTTGGAATATTGTTGGAATATTGGTGGAATACTGTGGGAATATTGTTGGAATACTGTGGGAATACTGTGGGAATATTGGTGGAATACTGTGGAATATTGTAGGAATACTGTGGAATATTGGTGGAATACTGTGGGAATATTGTTGGAATACTGTGGGAATATTATTGGAATACTGTGGGAATATTGTTGGAATATTGGTGGAATACTGTGGGAATATTGTTGCAATACTGTGGGAATATTATTGGAATACTGTGGGAATATTGTTGGAATATTGGTGGAATACTGTGGGAATATTGTTGGAATACTGTGGGAATATTGTTGGAATATTTGTGGAATATTGGTGGAATACTGTGGGAATATTGTTGGAATATTGGTGGAATATTGGTGGAATATTGTTGGAATATTGTTGGAATATTGGTGGAATACTGTGGGAATATTGTTGGAATACTGTGGGAATACTGTGGGAATATTGGTGGAATACTGTGGAATATTGTAGGAATACTGTGGGATATTGTTGGAATACTGTGGGAATATTGTTGGAATACTGTGGGAATATTGTTGGAATACTGTGGGAATATTGTTGGAATACTGTGGGAATATTGTTGGAATACTGTGGGAATATTGTAGGAATACTGTGGGATATTGTAGGAATACTGTGGGAATATTGTTGGAATACTGTGGGATATTGTAGGAATATTGTAGGAATACTGTGGGAATATTGGTGGAATACTGTGGAATATTGTAGGAATACTGTGGGATATTGTAGGAATATTGTAGGAATACTGTGGGAATATTGGTGGAATACTGTGGAATATTGTAGGAATACTGTGGGATATTGTTGGAATACTGTGGGAATATTGTTGGAATACTGTGGGAATATTGTTGGAATACTGTGGGATATTGTAGGAATACTGTGGGAATATTGTTGGAATACTGTGGAATATTGTTGGAATACTGTGGAATACTGTGGGAATATTGTGGAATATTGTGGGATATTGTAGGAATACTGTGGGAATATTGTTGGAATACTGTGGAATATTGTTGGAATACTGTGGAATATTATTGGAACATTGTTGGGCCCCCATGTCTAAAACAAAGAGCACATAAAGCCAGTTCTATTACAGAAACCTACAATGTCCCCCTAAACTGAATGTTGATGTTGGGGTGGACGGGTCCTTTAAGCCGGTGAGTTGATGGGATTTCGGGGAAGCTGAGCCCAGCAGCTGGGTGGTGTCGGCTCTGAAGTGAGGCTTATTAATCAGCACGTGAAATTCAAGCACACTTGTATCTGACGTGTCTGTGAAAAGGCCGCTACAGGCTACATCTATCACAGGCCATTATTATCCTGAACTACCACAGCTAAAGCCTTCTAAGAGCAGCCCGAGCCTTTGATGGTGAAGAGGTATGGGATTCCTGACACCGACTACCTGAGGAATCTCCCTGCACCTGACCAGGAGTCATGGCCTTCTCCTCTGAAGGTGACAGATCCTCCTGACTCATACAATAATGGTTCCATATCTCCATCGAGGGCCTTCCTATCATTGCTTTAATGGTACAGTATCTCACAAAAGTAAGTACACCCCTCACATCTGTGTAAATATTTTATTCTATCTTTTCATGTGATAGCACTGAAGAAATGACACTTTGCTACAATGTAAAGTAGTGAGTGTACAGCTTGTATAACAGTGTAAAGTTGCTGTCCCCTCAAAATAACTCAACACACAGCCATTAATGTCTAAACCACTGGCAACAAAAGTGAAGACACCCCTGAATGAAAATGTCCAAATTGGGCCTAATTAGCCATTTTCCCTCCCCGGTGTCATGTGACTCGTTAGTGTTACAAGGTCTCAGGTGTGAATGGGGAGCAGGTGTGTTAAATTTGGTGTTATCGCTCTCACTCTCTCATACTGGTCACTAGAAGTTCAACATGGCACCTCATGGCAAAGAACTCTCTGAGGATCTGAAAGAATTGTTGCTCTACATAAAGATGGCCTAGGCTATAAGAAGATTGCCAAGACCCTGAAACTGAGCTGCAGCACGGTGGCATAGACCATACAGAGGTATAACAGGACAGGTTCCACTCAGAACAGCGCCTCTCCATGGTCTAACAAAGAAGCGGAGTGCCGTGCTCAGCGTCATATCCAGAGGTTGTCTTTGGGAAATAGACGTATGAGTGCTGCCAGCATTGCTGCAGAGGGTGAAGGGGTGGGGGGGTCAGCCTGTCAGTGCTCAGACCATACGCCGCACACTGCATCAAATTGGTCTGCATGGCTGTCGTCTTAGAAGGAAGCCTCTTCTAAAGATGATGCACAAGAAAGCCCGCAAACAGTTTGCTGAAGACAAGCAGACTAAGGACATGGATTACTGGAACCACGCCCTGTGGTCTGATGAGACCAAGATAAACTTATTTGGTTCAGATGGTGTCAAGCGTGTGTGGTGGCAACCAGGTGAGGAGTACAAAGACAAGTGTGTCTTGCCTACAGTCAAGCATGGTGGTGGGAGTGTCATGGTCTGGGGCTGCATGAGTGCTGCCGGCACTGGGGAGCTACAGTTCATTGAGGGAACCATGAATGCCAACATGTACTGTGACCTACTGAAGCAGAGCTTCCCCTCCCTTCAGAGACTGGGCCACAGGGCAGTATTCCAACATAACGACCTCAAACACACCTCCAAGACGACCACTGCCTTGCTAAAGAATCTGAGGGTAAAGGTGATGGACTGGCCAAGCGTCTCCAGACCTAAATCCTATTGAGCATCTGTGGGGCTCCTCAAACGGAAGGTAGAGGAGCGCAAGGTCTCTAACATCCACCAGCTCTGTGATGTCGTCATGGAGGAGGGGAAGAGGACTCCAGTGCCAACCTGTGAAGCTCTGGTGAGCTCCATGCCCAAGAGGGCTAAGGCAGTGCTGGAAAATAATGGTGGCCACACAAAATATTGACACTTTGGGCCCAATTTGGACATTTTCACTTAGGGGTGTACTCACTTTTGTTGCCAGCGGTTTAGACATTAATGGCTGTGTGTTGAGTTATTTTGAGGGGACAGCAAATTTACACTGTTATACAAGCTGTACACTCACTACTTTACATTGTAGTAGATTGTAAGCTCTAACGAGCAGGGTCCTCTGATTCCTCCTGTATTGAATTGTATTGTAATTGTACTGTCTGCCCTAATATTGTAAAGCGCTGCGTAAACTGTTGGCGCTATATAAATCCTGTATAATAATTGTAGTAAAGTGTCATTTCTTCAGTGCTGTCACATGAAAAAATATAATAAAATATTTACAAAAATGTGAGGGGTGTACTTACTTTTGTGAGATACTGTATTAGGCTTTTCAATATGGGGGAGCATGTGGATTTCCCCGGAAGGGGTAGTACTTGCATCTATTTTCCGAGTCACCCCTTGTTTCCGGCCCCCTACCCACCTCCCAGTACTGCCTCTTTAAGAAAATACAGTACCAAGTATGGAATTGGTTAATCATAACAAGAAAAGAAGTAAAAGAGATCCCCCTGCAGTCAGCAACAATGGATCCCACCCCAGCAACATGGATCCCACCCCAGAAACGATAGATCCCATCCAGCAACAATAGACCCCTCCCTCAACAGTAGATCTCTCCCAGCAACAGTTGACCCCCCAGTATCATAAGACCCCCTCAGCAACAATAGATACCCCACCCACCAGCAACAATAGGGCGCTGTGCACACCCCACCACCCTTTGCCATTACATACATTCAGTGCTTCAGGAGCTGAAACTGCATTCCCCCTTTTGTTCCCGCTGAAAAAAATCCCTATCCCTATGTGACCATGCTCAAGACCAATCACCAGGCTCAAATACTATCTTATGGGAGGAAGGAGGAGCAGTGACACCATCTGACACCAGTGCTAACCCATGGTGGACTGCAGTGGGGAAGTTCAAAAAAAGTGGATGTGGGGCACTGGACTTGAATTGAGGCGTTTTTGTCTGGGCTTGATGACCTAACCTCTACCACAATGCGGAGGTCGTCCAACAGGCAATGGCTTCCCCAACTGAGAAATCCAATTGATCTAAACAAGAAGGGCTCCAAACCGTTATCAGTCTGTATCATTTATCGTTGGTGAAAATGAGACCACAGGAAGATAAAAGGAAGCCAACGCGTATTCGTGGTCAAACAATCCCTTTATCAGGGCTATGTCAGGAGAGGCGCAATGGATGGTCACAATAGACGTTCTGAAGGTGGTTGTCCATAAATGATTTGGACTTTTAAGACTACCATTGGGCAATCTTCTTGTTAATTTCACTTGGGTCAGTCACGGAACCTGGATGGGGTAGTGTACCTTGCTGGGGGGGTCACATCACTTGGAATTAGCAGCTGTCATTGTCCCTTGAAGTGAACATTGGTCTTCATGACCCAAATGTTCAAAGCTTTATCCTACCCTTTAGAAAAGAGTTGACGTCTCGTAAACTACCCATTAACCCCTCTTCCCCCCACCACCATCCTACATGAGAGCCGTTGTCCCATCACTCGTCTCTAACTTCTCTCTCGGCTCCCACGCAACAAACGCCGTTTCGATTGGACGCCGCTTGCAATTACGCTGAGCTCCACGTGGGAAATTTTGGTTTCTTGGCAATTACGTCTAAGGCCATCGACATTAAACCTGTCACACGAAAATTACCCCAAGCCGTAAAAAAAATGTTTCAAAATGACATATTGATGAACTTAAGTCAATTTTGGGCGCATTAAGCGATGCCTTTTTTTTGTTGTGGTGATTAGGGCTGTCATTGTCTTTATTTAAGTTGCTGAATTAACTTGTAACATCAAAGCGAGTGGTTAATAGGTGCTACGGGCTATTCTCTACACGAACTACAATGTTCAATTAAGTCGTTGAATT
>BLSH010131036.1:355291-390139 GCA_018402905.1 Glandirana rugosa | reverse complement strand
AATCTGATCGTTGTGCATGATCGTAGCGATCGTTCTTTTATGCAGAGTTTGATCTGCAATCTGCAACTCAAAGCAGCGGTATGTGAAATCTCTAATTTCTGCTATCTGTCCTCAGAGCAACAGCACAGACAGCAGTAGTAAAGTAATCTATCTCAGGATGCAGGATCAGGTCTTAAAATGGCTAAAATCTGTCCCTCACGCCGTCAGCTACCTTTCCCTATACTAACCCAAGGAGCATGTGACTGCAGCACTGTGACTCCAGCTTATAAAGAGGCTGGGTCACATGATGCACCGGCCAATCACAGCCATGCCATTAGTAGGCATGGCTGTGATGGCTTCTAAGGGCAAACCAGTGAAACGCTTGTTGATTGGCTGCCCTGCAGCTTCTCAACACGTGGAGTAAAATAGCAGAACCCCGGACCGAACCCGAACGATTTTTGAAATGTCCGGGTCCGGGTCCGTGCCACGGACACCCTAAAGTTCGGTACGGACCCGAACGTTACAGTCCGGGTTCGCTCAACACTACCTATCACCAGAATTCTACAAGCTGACTTCAGACTTTATCCCAGAGACGCTACAACACGTGTACACTCACAACTGGGATGGGGGACCCTACATTCCAACGGGGCAACAAGCATATATCAAACTCTTGCCGAAACCCAACAAAGACCCTCTATCTACAGACCGATCTCGCTCATAAACGTCGATGCGAAAATCCTGTCAAAAATCATTGCATCACGCCTGGCATCTATACTTCCCTCCATCATCCACCCAGCACAATCAGGCTTCATCCAAGGAATGTCCGCCACCCTTAACATTAGAAAAGTACTTCTTAACCCCGACAAAGACGCCGCTATAATAGCCTTAGACGCCGAGAAGGCATTTGATAATATCAGCTTTGACTGGCTCTTTAAGGTACTACACTCCTTCGGTTTCACAGGCCCCTTTTTGAAATTCATACAAGAAATGTACGCCAAACCAACTGCCAGACTGGTCACACCGAGCTTCACGTCCCTGGAGTTTCCCTTAGCCAAAGGGACTCTCCAGGGATGCCCCCTCTCGCCACTCCTTTTCAATCTAGCAATAGAACCCCTCTCACGCATACTTAAACTCTCCAAAAGGAATCAGCGGGATCAGCATAGGAGACAGGGTCTGTCGCTCGGCTCTTTTTGCTGACGACATGGTCCTGTTCTCTGCAGACCCACCTAAAGTCTTCATCTCCCTACAACAAATTCTTCACAAATTTAGGGAATGCTCAGGCATGAAAATCAATTTTGATAAGAGCGAGGTACTCCCACTTAACCCACACAGGGCGGAGTCTTGGAGATCTTCTTCTCCCTTTTAGATTGCACAGGGACAAATTAAATACTTGGGCATACACCTAGGCAAGGATCCCTGCTCTCTCTACTCCTTAAACTACCCCCCGCTCATAACAAGGATCATAAAAGACTTGCAGTCCTGGCGGTCCCTCCCTCTCTCGCTCTTCGGGAGATGCCACCTGATCAAAATGATCCCTTTCGCGAGACTGCTATATCCCATTCAGACGTTACCTCTTCTCCTCAAACATAAGGATGTGCAAAAACTACAGGCAGCATTTTCCTCATTTATCTGGAGAGGGAAGAGGCCCAGAATCGCCCTACAAAAACTTTGCCTCCCGAAGGGCGAGGGTGGGACGGGCTTACCCAATTTGAGAGTCTACAATTTAGCCTGCCTGATGAGAAATGGACTTGACTGGATAGCAAATCCACATATTCAAACCTTAACCTGGAGGAAGAATCTGCCCTTCTGTATAAGCTACCAGCTATTCTACATGCAAAGTTATCCTCTCTACCAACACACATCAGACACAAACTTGTCCTGAGAGATGCCATCCTGGCTTGGAGGGAAACAAGGAAATTGTTACATCTTCCCACCTTGATTTCACCCTTCCTCCCAATAATAGGGAACCCAATGTTCCCCCCCTCTCTAGACTCGTCAGTGTTTAAAAACTGGTCCACTAAGGGCTTAACACAGGCAGCACAACTGTACAACTTAACCCTCAACTCCTTCAAAACCTTCTCTGACCTCAGAGAAGAATTTTCCCTACCTCCATCACATTGTTTCCAACACCTACAGATCAAATCATATCTACAATCCTGCCAAGGAAAACATCCAACCCCATGTAGATCCTCTTTCTTGGACACACTAGTCGCAGATGGCAACTACTCCATCTCCAAAATCTACGGCCAAATGGTCACATCCCAGTCCTCCGAATACTCAGCACACCATTTTCGCCCCTGGAGCTCAGTACTGGGAGACTCCCAAGCACCGGAACAGATTCTCCTGGGCTACCAAAAAATATGCTCCCTAATAACGGCAGAAACCTGGAGAGAAAGTCAGTTTAAACTGGCTCACAGAGCCTACCTTCCCATGGTCTTCACCCCAGGAGCACCACACCAAGGTACCTGCCCTTGGTGCACTACTACCAGGCCATCTCTTTACCACAGACTCTGGCCTTGCCCCTCTATCTCCTATTTCTGGGACACGTTTCTATCATATACCAAGAAGGTCAGTGGGCACTCTGTCCCAAAAGACCCCATCATCTGCCTTTTCAACGGCAACAATGCATCCACACTCTCATACCAGTGCCATCCCTAACTGGGTACATCTTTGCCTCCTGGCGGCAAGAAGATCTATAATGCAAGCGTGGATTCAACCAACGCCACCAAAGCTGAACCAAGTCAAACAGTCTCTCCTTTATTTAGAGAAACAGGACACTATAAATATGAAACTCGTTCAAACAAGAAAGTTCTTCTCAAGATGGAGGAAATTCATAAATCACTCCTTCAATCCTACAGAGATAAGCAATTTTATGAATCCGTTTAAATACTCGGACTGGTACCTCAAAGCTGACCTAACAGACTCCTTGGGCAAACTTAAGGTTTGAAATCCCCCACCAACATATTAGCCGATAACATGTTTTCTCCCAAACTTCCCCTGGTTACCCCCTTGACGTTCCCCTGCGAGACCAAAACATTCCTTGATATTTCTCTAGCTGGAACTAAAGCCCCCTAACCTTTTCTCCCTGAGACACTTTCCCTCTGCTAAACTAGCTGTGGACACAGAAAAGCAAAACACGTTTTATTCTTCTCCACTATTCTCCGTTCTCTCATATAGTATATGACCTTTGTGTTTAGACATCGGTTGTGCCTTAATATCTTGTTACAGAATCATTATACTCTCTGTACAACATCTAATTCTCCGAATGTTCTTTTTGTAACCTGATCCCTATGAGGATGCTCTGTATATTTGAAAAAATCAAATAAAATTTACTTAAAAAAAAAAAAGTGACAACCTATGTGTCAAAAAAATTTTTTTTTTTGTCATGTTTCAAGAGCTTGCGACAAAAATAGAAACATCCTCAACATGCTACTCAGCAAATATCTTGGAGTGTCTACTTTCAAAAAAGGGATCATTTGGGAATGTTCTTTATTTATAAATTTATAATTGTATTTGTACAGTATATATTGTATGTATGCTATATATGCCATATATTTCATGTTGTATCCACTGGTGACATCTAGTGGTCTTTTTAGTATTGCACTATTGGTAATTTAATTTGTAGTGTTGTTTCTGAAATGTATCAGGGAGCCCCGTTTACCAAAACTATTCCTCATATATTCAAGGGCATTTGCCTTCTAACAAGCGGCTCCTAATACATATATTAACCATTTGTGCAGGTAAGGGAAATTTGTTCATTTTTCCTTTCTTTCAATCATTTGGGAATGTGTTTGCATACCTCCCAACTTTCTGACATAGGAATGAGGGACACCTATTAGTAAAAGTGTGTAGGCATAGGACACACACCCTGCCACACCCTCCTTAAAGGAGAATTATACAAAAAAAGATTGGGTAAACCTACAAGTGCTTTTTTTACCTCTACTATTCCTTTATACTGGCTTTTGAAATTTACAAATGCAGCAATTTAGAAATTGGATGAAAAGTTTAGCATTGGGAAACACTTTTTGAAAGATAATTGGTGCATTTTATATACAACTATATAGATAAGACCAATGCGAGAGACACATAAGGAGGATAGAGGGACAGAGGGATTTTGTTCCAAATCAGGGACAGTCCCTCGAAATCCGGGACAGTTGGGAGCTTTGTGTTTGTACTATCCTGGCATTTCTTGCCTTCCAAAACAGTGATAAGTAGTCAGGAAATAAAGTGAGGGAATTATGTCCTTTAAAAGCCTGAAGGTGATCATTGGTTTTCGGTCACCCTATGTCACAAAGTCTCTCTCTCACATGTGGTATCCCCATACTCAAAAGAAGTAGCAGAATGTATTTTGGGGTGACATGCCACATACAGTGACTTCACTGTGCTTCTCTGTACTAGGCATTGATAAAGCATTTGATTTTTTTTGTATCCATCTCCTGACTTGTGCCTGCCCACAACTTTATCCCAGAGATCTTTTGACAGTGCCTTGCCAACTATAGTTGATTACTTGCCTCAGTTGAACTACCAGGGACTGAAATGCTCCAGGAAAGATATTTTCATGCTGAGCTGATCAAATATAGCGCAGCTGCTCACAGTTGACAGCCAAATGGTATTGTTTATCATTGAGAAGGCGATTAGCTACATCTAATTGAGTTTACAAGTTATTTTAAGAGGTAGGTGTTCCTTTTTCCAACTCAGTGATTCTGTTTTCGAAATGTTTTATTTTTTTCTGACATGTTGGTGTTATATCTTTCACATGTATGTTATAAGTTGGACTGAGTAAATACAGCTGGATAAAACAAAAACTGTGTCTGTCTTCCTTCCAGGCTGCAAAGCAACAAAATGTGATTATTTTAAAGGGGGTGACTCTTTTCTATAATGATTGTGTACCCATGGCATGCATGAGAAATACCTCATTAAAGTGACAATTTTCTGTAAAACAAATATTTTTTTTGTCATTTTCCAAGAACATGTGGCAAAAAATACAATATTCCATGCACTCAACAAATACCTTGGGGCATCTACTTTCCAAAATAGGGGTGGGGGGGGGGAGGTTTGTACCATCCTGGCCTCTGAAACTGTGATAGGTAGTCAATAAATGAAGTGAGGCAATTACACCCTTTGAAAGCCTGAAAGTGATCATTGGTTTTCGGCCCCTGTATGTGGCTAGGCTGCCAAGTCTCTCACATGAGGTATCCCCATACTGGAGGGGGAGTAGTAGAATGTGTTTTAGGGTTTAAACCCACATATATACATGCAATGTGCGAGAAATATCTCATTAACCACTTCAGCCCCAGAAGGATTTCCCACATTATGACTAGAGCACTTTTTTCAATTTGGCACTGCGCTGCTTTAACTTTAATTGCGCGGTCATACAATGCAGTACCCAAACTAAATTTGCGTCCTTTTCCCCCCACAAATAGAGCTTTCTTTTGGTGGTATTTGATCACCTTTGTGGTTTTTATTTTGTATATAAATTTAAAAAAAATGAAAATTTTGAAAAAGAATGATATTTTCTACTTTTTGTCATTAGAAAAATACAATAAACTAAATTTTAGTCATACATTTTTGCCTAAATGCATTGAGCTACATGTCTCGGGTAAAAAAAGTAAATTAGTGTATATTTATTGGTTTGCGCAAAAGTTATAGCTTCTACAAACTAGGGTACATTTTCTGGAATTTACACAGCTTTTATTTTATGACTACATATCTTATTTCCTGAGGTGCTAAAAAGGAAGGGCAGTACAAACCCCCCAAATGACCCCATTTTGGAAAGTAGACATCCCAAGGAATTAGCTGAGAGGCATGTTGAGCCCATTGAATATTTTATTTTTTTGTCACAAGTGATTGAAAAATGACAAAAAAAATTACACAAAGTTGTCACTAAATGATATATTGCTCACACATGCCATGGGTATATGTGGAATTACACCCCAAAATACATTCTGCTGCTTCTATATATAATTTATTGACAACTTTGTGTAAAAAAAAAAATAAAACATTTGTCATTTTCCCGAAACTTGTGGCAAAATATAAAATATTCCATGGACTCAACATGCCTCTCAGCAAATAGCTTGGGGTGTCTACTTTCCAAAATGGGGTCATTTGTTTTTTTTTTGCTATCTGGGCATTACATGGCCTCTGAAACTGTGATAGGTAGTGTGGGGTGAAACATACGTTTACCCCACACTTAGACCCCACGCTTAGAAAACCAGAAGGCAGTGATTTTACAGGTCCTGTATGCGGCTAGACCACCAAAAAGTCCCACACATGCGGTATCCCCATATTCAGGAAAAGCAGCAGAATGTATTTTGGGGTGTAATTCCACATATACCCATGCCATGTGTGAGCAATATATAAGTTCAGTGATAACTTTGTGTAATTTATTTATTTTTTGTCATTTTTCAATCACTTGTGACAAAAAAATAAAATATTCAATGGGCTCAACATGCCCTGTCCTGGCATTTTATGCCCAACATCACCCACTCTTCTAACCACTTGAACCACCAAGTCTTTTCTGACACTTTTTGTTTACATGAAACATACTTTCTTTTGCTAGAAATTTACTTTGAACCCTCACACATTATATATTTTTTTAAAGCAGAGGCCCTACAGATTAAAATGGTGGGTGTTGCAATTTTTTTTTCACAAAGTATTCGCGCAGCGATTTTTGAAATGCAATTATTTTGGGGGGGGGGGGGACACTTTTTTTAAATCAATTGCACAAAAACACACTATATTGCCCAAATGTTTGGTGAAATATAAAAGATGATCTCATGCCGAGTACATAGTCACCAAACATGACATGCTTTAAAAATTACGCACACCCACGCAGCAGTGACAAACTATATACTTTTTTAAAAGCCTTTAAAAGGCTTTACAGGTTACCACTTTAGATTTTCAGAGGAGGTCTACTGCTAGAATTACTGTCCTCGATCTGACATTCACGGTGATACGAGACAGACGCTTGAGTTCACCTTTGCGCGCGTGCACAGGGGGACAGGGGTGCATTTTTTTTTTTTTGTAATTATTCATTTTGCTTTTTATTTTATTTTTACACTGTCCCTTTAATTTTTTTTATTATTTTTATTGTTATCACAGGGAAATAGGTAGTGTCACATATTTTTTTAAAACAAATTGGGGCCTATTAGACTCTAGATCTCTCCTCAGACCTTAAAGCATCTGACCACACCAAGATTGGTGTGATAAGATGCTTTTCCATTTTCCCAATGGCGCTTTTTATATCTGGCGAAACTGAAGTCATGAAATGCTCGTAGCCTCCAGTTTCTAAGGCCATAGAGATGATTGGAGCCATTCTAGTCTTCGATCAGCTCTATGGTCAGCTGGCGGGAACCACCGGCTGCATTCTTGCGTTCCCCAGTGGGACAGGAGAGCCTGAGAAAACCACTCAAAGACCAGCAACATACTAGTACGTCGCTGGTCCTTGTTGGGCATATGTTTTAATGTTCTTTTTTTCATGCAGCCTGTGGGTTAAATGAAAAAGAACCAATCGGTGGGTATGCCCACCATTAGAAAACTGCCCTTCATCCACTCACTTCTAATGGTGGGCATTGCCCCTTTTTTAAAATATATACTGGAGCATAGGGGCAATCCGCCCCAATTGCCACCCACTGCCCCTATGCCCCGGTATATATGCTCTTTTTTTAACTGTGGTGGCGAAATCACCTCCAGCAGTGGTGTAGGCGCTGCTTTACATATGGTGGGAACAAACGCTTTTGCTGTCACCATGAATACATCAGTGCTGCAGTGTAATGGCTTACCTGAAAAGCAAGAAACGATTAATAAAACACAGTGCCATAAAAAAATTGAATTCCTGCTTAGAAGAAAACATTATAAAACATTACAGGAAAACATTATAAAAACATGACATACCTGAAAGGAAAACATGATAAAAAACAGTAACAAAACATTACAGGTATGCATAAAAAACATTGACAATAGAGGGAGCAATAGAAAGAGAATAGAGATAAAACAGAGATAGAAAAACAAGAAATTTACAACTATTTTGGCTTTTATTATTTTATATTTTTGGGGTTTTTATAACTTTTTTTATTTTTTTTGTTTTTTTTAATTTATTTCCTTTTTTTTTTGGTGCACTTTTTTTTAGAACAGTAAAGGTTAGGGTCTCTAAAATGTGGTGACATCTTTGGGGACCCTGGGACAGTGTGCCCTATTCCTGTGTAATACTGTACACCCTACGCTAATACTCAACTAGTGTATGGTAGTGCTCAAAACAGTCACCAACGGAAAATGTCGCCCATGCAGCCGGCTCACTGCATTTGGATTGGGAACATGGTGTGCAGAACCATCTGGAAACAGAGATCCAGTCCGTCCTGACGCTTTGTATAGCACATACGCGTTCAACATAGCCAATTGGAATAAGTATACTGACACTTTTTTGTACCAGCATCTGGTCTTATGGGCAATTAGGTATGGCACCAATAACTGGCCAATTCAGGTCCACCCCTCCCATATTTTGATTATATTCATGGACACAGAGGGGTTTCTCCACAACACCAGTAGCCGTTGTAATTTGGACGGTCGTATCTGCGTGAAGGGAAGAAAGAATGAAAACATTCTTTGTATCCCTCCACTTCACCGCAAGCAAATTACTACTTCTCAAGCAGGCTCTTTTCCCCGTCTAAGTCGGGATTCTACCAGACATTGGGGAAAGATCCGGCGATTAGATCCCACGGTGCCACATGTGCCAATTTGATGATCAAACAAGTGACTAAAAAGTGGCACGCTTGAGTCAGGGCTGGCCCAAGACATTGTGCTGCCTGGGTCCAAGAATGGGTCCAAAAAAAAAATCACGCCCACCAAAAGGCACCCACATTCATTATTTTATATCATGGAATTAAAACTAAAATTAAATTTATCAGGAAGTCAGATTTGCATGCAACAGCACCTTGTCTATTGCAAAATTATATGACATACCATTATGTTCAATTATAAGGGTAGTATAGGTGCAGGCTAGGGTAGTATAGGGGCAGGCTAGGGCAGTATAGGGGCAGGCTAGGATAGTATAGGGACAGGCTAGGGCTATATATAGACAGGCTAGGGCAATATAGGGACAGGCTAGGGTAGTATAGGGGCAGGCACACAAAACTGCTGGAAAAAAAATCTTGGTCGTCAATTTGCTGGGTAAATAGAAGAGAAAGAGAGGTGGCAGTGGTTCAATTTGCTGCCCCTCTCAAAGTGCTGCCTGGGTCCCATGGACCCACTGGGACCCATGGTAGGGCCGGCCCTGGCTTGAGTAGTAATTGTCCACTTACAAATGGTACCCCTTTCCGAATAAGGGTGACACCAAGTCCCACACAATCTTGCCAATGCTCCCTATGTAGTCTGGGCATCCTTCTGGCTCAGCGTGACTATATTTTCCCTCATAAACCATAAAATGATATGTATTGCCTGTGGCCCTGTCACAGAGCTTATACATCTTGACCCCGTATCCCGCTCGCTGGGGAGGTACTGTTTGAAAGCAAGACGAACAGAAGATTTATCAGGGACTCGTCTACACAGACAACCTGGTCGGGAATAAACAGTGCTGCGAATTGTGTGTTGAAGTGGTTTACGAGGGGCCGAATTTTGTGGAGCCAATCGTATTCAGGGTCACCCCATGGACGACAGAGTTCATTGTCGTTGAAGTGCATAAACTGCAGGATCTGCTTGCATCGTGTCCTGGCCATGGAAGCAGAGAACACGAGCATATGGTGAATTAGGTCAGTGGACCAATATGACTGCAACTCAGATTTTTTCGTTATGCCCATGTTGAGCGAAAGGCCCAGAAAGGTCTTAAAGTGGAGTTCCACCCAAAAGTGGCATTTCCACTTTAAGGGAAGGTGGCCCCCCCAACATGCCACAATTGGCACGTCTTTTTTTGGGGGGGTGATCAGGGACCCTGTTTTCACAGGGTTCCAGGTCCATTTCCTCCCCTGGAGCCGCGGCTCCGGGAAGAAAGTCCACCTTCCCCTCTCCCTCTCTGCGATCTTCTGGGACACGTCACAGGTCCCAGAAGATACACCGGCCAGTCACAAGGCGCAGCGCGACTTGCGCATGCACAGTGCGCGCTCGGCTTTGAAGCCCAAACGAGGGGGAGGGGGTGAAGAGCGAGCCCTCGGGTGACCTCATCACTGGAGCCTTGGACAGGTGAGTGTCTGATTGTTAAAAGTCAGCTGCTACACTTTTTGTTGCTGCTGACTTTTACATGGGTGGAACTCCGCTTTAAGTTCTGAAACCGTAATTGGTTTCCAGTCTCTGGCAAGTGACAAATGGGGATTAGCGGCGATGTATTGACCAGCATATAAATTGCTTTGGTTCACAATACAGCTATAGAGATCTTCTGTGAAAAACAGCGAATAAAAATCAATAGCCGTGAAGTCAACTGTATTCACCTGAATTCCGGGTTGGCCAGTGAATGGGGGAAGTATGGGTGCTGAATCAGTGGCTGGTTGCCAATTAGGGTTAGCATATTCAGCGGGAAGGGCATTATGGGCTCTGCAGGCCTGTGTTTGTCTTCATCTTCCCCATGGCTGTGGGACACTACTTGTGCTAGCCACACCAGCTTGAACTGCACTTATGGGACTCGCCACATCACCAAGTGTTACTGCAGTGCTGGTTGTATGACCAGGATGTACTAGGCCGCTGGTGCTTGCCAGTTCACCAGAAGGAGGAGCGGCACTAGTACTGGCTCTCTGCTCCATTCGAGAGCCCTGTGGTTCTTGCACCTCAGTGACAGCAGAATGGGATCGGGTACGCCTGACCTTAGCAGGGACCAAAACTCTGTCATCAGAGCTATCTGACAGGGTGCCACTGCTGTCTACGGGTTCGTATGCTGAGCCTGAATCTGACAGTGAGGCTTCCCCATCGCTCTCATCTGTCATGCTCAGCAAAGCATAGGCCTCTTTACTAGTGTACCTCGGATTGGACATGTTGGACTCTAAATTTATAGGTACACTAGTGTGACTCACAGGCAAAAATGTGCACCTGGTTGTCAGAGCCTATTTCAAGTCGCTACCAAAATCACTATCAGCTTTCGCAGGGATCGGGCATGATCTCTGCGAATGCTGCAGATATGTGTATTGTGTTTTGTAAGTGTCAGCGATCTATTGATCCTGCACTTGGGTGGGCGGGGCTGGGCAGAGGAGCTAAACACAGGTGCTAACAGGTATCTGGACTGATCCCACTAACGCTGCATTTTTTATAACACTAATCTAGTGGGGACGCTAATATACAGTATCTCACAAAAGTGAGCACACCCCTCACATTTTTGTAAATATTTTATATTATCTTTTCATGTGACAACACTGAAGAAATTACACTTTCCTATGTAAAGTAGTGAGTGTACAGCTTGTATAACAGTGTAAATTTGTTGTCCCCTCAAAATAACTCAACTCACAGCCATTAATGTCTAACCTGCTGGCAACAAAAGTGAGTACACCCCTGAGTGAAAATGTCCAAATTGAGCCCAAAGTGTCAATATTTTGTGTGGCCACCATTATTTTCCACCACTGCCTTAATCCTCTTGGGCATGGCGTTCACCAGTGCTTCACAGGTTGCCACTGGAGTCCTCTTCCACTCCTCCATGACGACACCACAGAGATGATGGATGTTAGAGACCTTGCGCTCCTTAACCTTCCATTTGAGGATGCCCCACAGATGCTCAATAGGGTTTACGTATGGAGACATGCTTGGCCAGTCCATCACCTTTACCCTCAGCTTCTTTAGCAAGGCAGTGGTCATCTTGGAGGTGTTTTTGGGATCGTTATCATGTTGGAATACTGCCCTGTGGCCCAGTCTCTGAAGGGAGGGGATCATGCTCTGCTTCAGTATGCCACAGTACATGTTGGCATTCATGGTTCCCTCAATGAACTGTAGCTCCCCAGTGCTGGCAGCACTCATGCAGCCCCAGACCATGACACTCCCACCACCATGCTTGACTGTAGACAAGACACACTTGTCTTTGTGCTCCTCACCTGGTTGCCGCCACACACGCTTGACACCATCTGAACAAAATAAGTTTATCTTGGTCTCATCAGACCACAGGACATGGTTCCAGTAATCCATGTCCTTAATCTGCTTGTCTTCATTAAACTGTTTGCGGGCTTTCTTGTGCATCATCTTTAGAAGGCACTTCCTTCAGGGACGACAGCCATGCAGGCCAATTTGATGCAGTGTGCAGTGTATGGTCTGAGCACTGAAAGGCTGACCCCCCATACCTTCAACCTCAGCAGCAATGCTGGCAACACTCATTCGTCTATTTCCCAAAGACAACCTCTGGATATGATGCTGAGCACGTGCACTTAACTTCTTTGGTCAACCATGTAGAGGCCTGTTCTGAGTGGAACCTGCCCTGTAAAACTGCTCTATGTTGTTGGCATAGAGGGACAGCAAATTTACACTGTTATACAAGCTGTACACTCACTACTTTACATTGTAGCAAAGTGTCATTTCTTCAGTGTTGTCACATGAAAAGATATAATTAAATATTTATAAAAATGTGAGGGGTGTACTCACTTTTGTGAGATACTGTATGTGAAATATGGCAGTGGATCCATCTAGTTTGCTTTTTTCAGTAATGATATTAACACTTTTTTACATTTTTATCACTTATTGGAGATAAATTGGTATGATTGTTAAGTGTATGGAGCATTGAACAATCATTTCCTTCTTCCGATTGCACATTATCTATTGAAAATACAATAGTATATAAAATCATTTGGTATATGGATACTGTGGCGAGGTGATCGATGAAAGGTATGTGTCACCTCACATGCGTTCGTTCACAATGAACTATGGTGGAATCCGGTCTGGGTTTTGCCAGCCACTTTGGTAGGGCTGATCCCGGATTTTGTGGTCCACTGGTGTTCACAAACAGGTGGTATAAATTACCAGGAAGAGAGAAAAGAGTTGCTCCGACCTGAGACTCGAAAGGCATTTAGCCTGAGAGAGAGCTGACGCTTTCAGAGTGTACTGGATTAAGACAAAAAGTTTGCACTAACTTTGTTTGTGGGTGTCTGGGAGAAGCCCTACACTGCTCAGATAGGAATGCTGAGATGTTTAGTTAGAGCCAGGATGGAAATGTTTTGTTTATTTTGAATGCAACTTTTTACCAATAAACCTGGCTGCAAACCAGATTTTAAGAACTTGATGTCGCAACTGCCCTTATCTCAGGGAAGGTGATCCCCACAAGAGCTAATCCCTCAAGCGTGGTGGACTCAACGGGCATCTTCCTGAACAAAATGGAGGAGGTGATAAAAGCCCTGTTGCAGGCCAATGCAGCTCAGCGGAAGATGAATCGCCAGTTTGCAGAGGCCCTGCTGGAGCTAAAGAAGGGGTCTGCAGCTCCTCCGCCAGTGGAACATAAAATGGTACGAGCCAGTTATTACCTGCAGAAGATGACACCTGCGGATGATGTGGAGGCATACCTCACAACTTTTCAGAGAGTCGATGGTTAAAGGAACAATGGGCGTGACTATTAGCCCCTTTTTTGACAGATGAACCCCAAATAGCTTATTTTGTTCTGGAACCAGATAAAGCCCAGGATTATGAGACACTAAAAGTGGAGATACTCGCATGCCTGGCTGTCACCATGGCGGTCCGGGCTCAACTGGTGCATCGGTGGTCCTACCGTATGGACAAATCATCCCGCTCCCAGATGTTCGATCTGATCAACTTCGCCAAGAAGTGTCTACAACCAGAGACTTTGACAGGCCCTAAGATTGTAGAGCATGTGGTCATGGACCTCTATTTGCATGCACTCCCTCCTACTTTGAGGAAATGGTTCAGCCATGGGGACCCCAAGACCGCAACCCAACTGGTGGACCTGGTGGAAAGATATATGGCTGCTGAGGATTCACTGAACCAGCCCATACCCCACTACAATGTCTCTAAGGGTGGAAAACTGCCCAGAGGATCTGGTAAGACTGTTCCAAGGTTTAAGGGCATAGGGAGATATAACAAACTGCTGTTACAATTAATGAGACTGTGAACTCTGGACCTGGAGACTGGCCAAGTAGGTCAGGAAGATCTTTGAGGCCGGTGAGAGGATTGGGTATAGAACACATACAATGTTATCATTGCCATGCGTTAGGTCATATTGCTGCAAACTGTTCCCTAAATGATGAGCCAATGCAATGTGATAATGCTTATACAAAAAGACGCATGTTTCTTTTTGCACATGTCGCATGTACTGCCTCATGTCCAGGACGCATGGAAAAACAGATGTGTGTGATTTCTGTTGATGGAAAGTCAGTAACTGCCCTACTTGATTCTGGTAGTATTGTGACACTGGTGAAAAGTATTTGTGTAAATCCTGCAAAGCTACACCCTAGCACCATTGGGTTTATTTGCATTCCAGGGGACACAAAGGACTACCAGACTGCGGTGGTTGAAATTGACACCCCACGAGGCAGGGTGACGCATTCATTGGGGGTTGTACCTTCTCTGCTGCATGAAGCGCTAGAGGGGCATTTTTGGAGTTTAAGGGAAAGCAAAGGGAGTCAGGAGGATAGAGCTCTTTCTGCTGGGGAAACACGAGAACTCACACCAGAACCTTTTGATTGCCAAATTAAAAGTAAAACTGTTGGCAGGACCGAGGAGGGAGGAGACCCTTTTCCTTTTCCTGTAATGGCTGGGGAACAGGAGGAGATAGAAGCCAGCTCCCAGATAGAGGTTATTGAACAAGCAAACATCTCTGACTCTAGCAGTGAGAGTGGACAGAATGTGATACCTGACTTAGAGGTCAGGAGAGAGGATTTTTGTACGGAACTATGAGATGTCACACTCACTAGAGCCAGAGAAAACATTAAAATGATGGATGGGGAACCTGTGGAACCAAATACGGGACTGTCTTTTCCGTACAGGGCTCTTAGAAATAATTTGCTGTACCAGGTGGTAAAGCAAGGTGAGGTGGAGCTAGAGCAGCTAGTGATTCCCAAACCCTATTGCCGAATGGTATTAGACTTAGCCCATGGACACATAATGGCTGGTCATCCGGCTGTAGAGAAGACCAAGGAAAGAATAACTCAGAGGTTCTTTTGGCCCAGATTGTACGCCGACGTCAAAAAATATTGTGAGTCATGCCCAGAATGTCAGTATTCTGCACCAGCGCCCCATTTTCGCAGTCCGCTGGTTCCGTTACCCATAATTGAAGTGCCTTTTGAGAGAACTGGCATGGATCTGGTGGGACTAGTAGTAAAACCTGCCCGGGGACACCAGCACACACTGGTAATACTGGACTATGCCACACGGTATCCGGATCCCATCCCCTTACGTAATGCCTCAGCTAAGGCTATCACCAAAGAGCTTGTCCAGGTATTTAGCCGTGTGGGGATTTCAAAAGAGGTGTTAACGGATCAGGGCACTCCATTTATATCTAGAGTCACTAAGGAATTGTGAAAGTTATACAAAATCTCACATCTCCGTACCTCTGTCTACCACCCTCAAACTGATGGACTTGTGGAGAGATTTAACAAAATGCTTAAAAGTGTGTTGAAAAAGGTGGTAGACAAAGATGGGAGAAATTGGGATTTTTTGCTGCCATATCTCATGTTTGCCATATGGGAGGTACCCCAGGCATCTACAGGCTATTCCCCGTTTGAACTCCTGTATTGTAGACAACCCAGAGAATTGCTTGACATCGCAAAAGAAACATGAGAGGGAGAGTCCACACCTTATAGAAGCATCATTGAGCATATCTCATTGATGTAAGATCAAATCGCGGCTGTCCTGCCCCTTGTACGAGATCATATGGAGCAAACCCAGGAAGCCCAGGGAAGGGTTTATAATCGGGGTGCCAAGACCCAAACTTTCAAACCTGGGAACAGATTGTTGCTTCTAGTCCCCACAGAAAGTAAATTCCTACAGAAAGTGGCAGGGTCCATTTGAAATTAGGGAAAGAGTAGGGGAAGTAAGCTACAAAGTTTACCAGCCAGAGAAAAGGAAGCCACAGCAAATATATCATGTTAATCTCTTGAAACCGTGGAAGGACAGAGAGACTTTATTGGTAATGACAACCCCTCAAAAGGACAGGGTGCCCTTGACACCTGACGTTTCCCTAACTGAATCCTTGTCAGTGGCTCAACAATAGGATGTTAGAGAGTTTGTGAGTAAAAATAGATATTTTTTTCTCTCCCCTACCTGGACTGACCACAGTCATACAGTCATACAGCATGACATAATTATGGAACCAGGTGTCCGTGTAAAGCCCTACAGAATACCTGAGGCTAGGTGGGAGGCCGTTGCAAAGGAAATAATAACCATGTTAGAGTTGGACGTGATAGAGAAATCCCACAGTGACTGGTTGAGTCCCATAGTGTTGGTCCCAAAGCCAGATGGTAATATCAGGTTCTGCAATGATTTCATAAAGTTGAATAGCGTATGCAAGTTTGATGCGTACCCAATGCCTCGGGTCGACAAGCTTGTAGACAGATTGGGAAGTGCCAGGTACATAACGACTTTAGGCCTGACTAAAGGCTATTGACAGATACCACTGACAGAATCAGCCAAGGAGAAGACTGCCTTCTCCACTCCCGAAGGGTGGTTTCAGTATAAATGGATGTCATTTAGTTTAAATGGTGCCCCTGCCTCATTCCAGAGAATGATGGACAAGACGTTAAGACCACATTGCCCCTATGCAGCCGCCTATTTGGACGATGTTGTCATTCACAGCCCAGATTGGGAATCTCATTTTCCCCGGGTGCAAGCAGTAGTGGATTCCCTTGCAAAAGCGGGACTCATGGCCAACCCAAAAAAATGTGCCATAGGCTTGGAGGAGGCCAAATACCTTGGCTACATTATTGGGCTAATTTTGGTTAAGCCGCAGGACAACAAAGTTGAGGTGGTTCAAAAGTGGTTCCAACCTCTGAATAATAAACAAGTTCGGGCATTCCTGGGGATTACAGGGTACTACATGTGCTTCATACCCAATTTTGCTACCATCGCCACCCCTCTGTTGGATCTCACGAGAGGTAGAGGGTCGGTCATGGTCAAGTGGAACCCTGAGGCATAGAAGGCATTTCAGTCATTAAAGCAAGACCTTTGTGTAAAGTCGGTACTCATGACCCCGGATTTCACAAAGAAGTTTGTCATACAGACGGACGCCTCTGAAGTGGGACTGGGTGCGGTACTGTCCCAAATCAGAGACGATGAGGAGCACCCGATCATCCAGTTTTTAAGAACCTGCCATCTCAACTGCCTTTATCTCAGGGAAGATGATCCCCACAAGAGCTAATCCTTCACAATACCTATAAAATGTTTGGGTACATATTGCATTAGAAATTCATAATAGGATTGTTGCTTTTATTACATTGTTGCCTCACTGGCTGAACAAGAAAATGGTGTGATCCATCCCTGCTGCCTCTGCAGTGTTTTACCCAGTGAGAGCAAAGCAGGTAAGGGCTCTCTTTGGTGTTTCTTTTTGCTTGTGAGTTCCTGCTAGGAGCAAGTTTGCTAATGTAGAATGGCCCATAGTGGGAATATAAAAATGACTTTGATAACTTTAGTGTAGTAATGTGTAACCTGCTGTGTCCTGAAAATAATATTTTAAGCCATAAAACACACAAAAAAGCAGGTTTCAAGGTTACTTTTTGCAATCCCAATATTTAGGCAGTGGCTGGTTTTGTAGTTATCTGTGTAATAAGCTTGGAATACATGGCCATGTTCAATGTTTAAGGGCTTCTCTTTCTTTCCCAAAAAGTAAATATTGAAGTGTATGAAATAGGTTCTGCAGCCCCATGAGGACAGGTAAAGTCCAATAATCAAAGCAGAACAATACATTTATTGCTTTACTGAATTCCCCTTAGTGTGGTTAAGCACCCATTCACACTTGTGCGACTTGGCCTATGTCTTGACATGTGACTGTGGACACATAAAAACGCATGACAAGTCACTGCCCATGTATCTTATTGGAAGCCTTTTGAATCTATGTGACGTAAAGTTGCAGGCACTTTAAATGGTTCCTGCACTACTTTGATGCGACTTTCATGCAACCTGAGTGCCATAAACTGCAATGTAAACTTAAAAGTCGCATGAAAGTCTCATCTTAATGTAATCAATGCCACTGTTGTGCAACAGCCAAAGTCAACAGCCAAAGCTGCATCAAAGTCGCACCCATCCAAAGTTGCATCAAAGTCGCAATGTAAAGATGCAAAAGAAATTGCATGACTTTGGGGTCACACAAGTGTGAATGAAGCCAAATGTGAGGATCCAATAGGGCTCTTCATTTCAGAGCTTTCTGAATTTCTCAGCTAAAGGAATATTTCTGGGGATGTGTTTGAGTACAGAGTCAAAGACCATTGCTGCATATATTATGTTTGTTGGTGAAATGTATGCTGTGGGCGATACAGTCTTGTTGAATATTGCGAAGGGGTTGACCAAAATGGCAGAATAGGGTCTTGGTAGTTCTGCCAACATTTAAAAGGCCACAGGAATGTGATGGATTGTGGACGTCGTATTCCGTAGAATGGGCTAGGAATTGTATGATTGTATAGATCTTTCAGGAATGGAAAGTAGTTTATCCACGAGTGATGTACACACTGGTCTTGTGTCTCAGTGTTTGCAACATAAAAATGCTTTTAGGTTCTTAACCACTTCAATACTGCTTTTACCCCCTTTCTGCCCAGGTCAATTTTCAGCTTTCATCGCTGTCGTGCTTTAAATGACAATTACGTGGTCATGCAACACTGTACCCAAACTACATTTTCATCATTTTGCTCACACAGCTAGAGCTTTCTTCTGATGATGATACAGCTCTGGTCCCACAGTCAGCTGGGTTGAGTTCAGTGCGAATGTGATGCCATTGACTTGGTAAAGAGAATCTTTTAATACGTTCTACCCTGTTGCTGACATAAACATAAAACTGCTTTGTTTTATGTACTACCTTACTGTCAGTATAAAGGGTGAAAGAATTAATTCTAGTGTCCATTTCACTTTGTAGGACTTCAGCAATTTCTACTGCTAGCACAGCTGCACAGAGTTCAAGTGTTGGTATGGCATGTGCAGGTTTGGGAGTGAGTTTTGCCTTGCCTAGGACAAAACTACAATGTGACTCTCCATAAATTTCAGAGATCTTTAAATAGGCTACTGCGGCATTATCCTCAACTGGTGATGCATCGGACAAAATATGACTCTCTCTCTGGCCAGCAGTTGAAATGGAAGCTGGAACATAGCAGTGTGAGATTTGAAGTTTTTCTAGTGACCTCAAAGAATATCTCCACCTTTCCCACTTGTGGTGTTTCTCACTAGGTAAAGGAGTATCCCAGTCCATGTTCTCAGTAGATACCAGTCTTAGCAGAATCTTACCTTGAATGGTAACTGGAGCAAGGAAACCCAGTGGATCATAGATGCTGTTCACCATCGACGGGACTCCTCTCTTAGTAAAGGGTTTGTCACATGTTGACACTTGGAAGGTGAATGTGTCTTGTTTGATGTTCCACAACAAACCCAAACTTCGCTGTACAGGAGACGCATCTGTACCTAAATCAAGGTTTTTTAGCCTAGTGGCATAGTCCTCAGAGTGAAAGGCATTCATAAGTTCCTGCCTGTTGGATATAATCTTTTGCAGTCTAAGGTTTGCTACAGACAGCATCTCCTTTGTTCTGGTGAAAAGATTGATTGCTTCTTTAGCGGTTGGAAAAGACTTGAGTGTGTCGTCAAAGTAGAAGTTTCTTCAGATGCATATTCTTCTATTCCAGCCTGAGCTGTTCTCCTTGGCCCATAAGTTGCCACTGCAGGGGAAGGACTGTTACCAAAGACATGCACCCTTATTCGATAACCTGAGGTAGTTTCTGTTGTCTTCTCTGACAATGAAGCAGTGAAACATTTGTTGAATCGGCCATTACTGCTATGGGTTCTTGTCTGAAGAGAATCAAGACTCCTATTAGAATGTTGTTCAAGTTAGGCCCCCGTAAGGAGCATGTTGTTAAGAGAAACACCTTCATGCTGAGCTCTGGAATCAAAGTAAAATTGGCAAAGCCCGTGAATTGTTGGACCCCTTTCCTGTCTATTGGTGCCGGCCAGTCCAAAATTGTGGAAACCTTTTGAGGATCCATGTTAATGCCTGTGATGGAGATAACTAGTCCAAGGAATTGGATGCTGGGTTGTTCAAATTCACCTTTCTCTGCCTTGGCATATAGCCCATGTTGCCAAAGGTGGCTCAAGACATTGATAACATGCCTGTGGTGCTCCTCAAGGGAGGAGGAGAAGATCAAGATGTTGTCCAAGTAGATTATTACAAAGAGGTTTAAATAGTCCCAGGAACACATCACTCACTAAGTGCTGAAAGGTTGTGGGGGCGTTACAAAGCCCATGATCAAATACTCGTAGTGTCCGAAACGAGTGCGGAACACTATCTTCCATTCATCACCCTCTCTAATACAGACAAGGTTGTATGCCCCATGGAGAAAGCTTAGTGAATATAGTTGCCAACCCTAATCTTTGGAATAGTTCCGGGACCAGAGGGGGGGGATAATGGTAGGTAGTCAATGCATAGCCATAGAGAGTGGTCCTTCTTCTCCATGAAGAATATTCCGTGCCCCTTGGGGGACATGGAGGGTCGTATGAACCCTTTCTCTAGGTTATCATCAAGATAGGCCTTGAGGGCCGCTAGCTCAGGTTCTGACAGTGGGTAGATCCTACCGAAAGGTACTTCTGCCCCGGGCAAGAGTTCGATTTGACAGTTAAAGTCTGTGAGATGGTAGTTTTTCAGCTCCCTTCTTGCTGAAAATATCTAAGAAACTATGGTAGGCGGAAGGAACGGACAAGCGGGTGTCAGGGTCAGAGTCTGAGTCCAAACAGAGTAAAGGAGGGGCTGCTTCTTCCGCTTGTTTCAGGCAGTGTTGGAGACAGTAGGTAGACCTGAATTTAATAGTCCCTGTGTTCCAGTCAATACTGGGGCCGTGTGCCTGAAGCCAGGGTAGGCCTAAGATGATAGGGAAAGAGGGGATGCTGTGGCATCCAAAAGAAGTAGTTCCCGGTGGCCGTCCGGTGTTTTGGCAGGTAAGGGAGCAGATCATCTTGTTGATTTTAAGTTGCAGAGGGATTTGGTGTAGTGCAGCAAATGCTTGATCCAAAAAGCAACTGCATGAGCCGGAGTCAACAATTGCTGGGACCAGAATAGTCTCTCCGGGAAGCTGCAAAGAGAGGAAGAGAATAAGGTGAGTGGCATGACTCTGCATGACATTTCAACTCTGGTAATCGGAGGACTCTTGACAGTGCTTGAATCTGACTATGTGTCCCGGTTCCCCACAGTAGAGACACAGGTTCTGGGAGAAGCATCGTTGTCTCTCTTCAGGGGTAAGAGAAGGGCATAGAAGCTGCTCGGAATGATCCGGGGGAGAGGAGGAGAAGGTCACTAGAGCAAAGAGAGACAGATTTAGGTAGCTGGGAACCCGTGGAAGCATCCAGGTGGAACGCAGGGGTCTCTGAGCTCTTTCGGCACGGCGTTCCCGGAGACGCTGGTTAATCTGTATGGATAAGTTGATGAGTGCGTCAAGAGTTTGAGGCACCCCCACTCAGGCAAGCTCGTCTTTAAGGGGCTTGGACAGGCCCAGGCAGAACTGATAGCTGAGTGCGGCATCGTTCCAGGCCGTATCTGCGCTCCAGCACCTGAACTCTGCCAAATAGTCCTCTGCTGTATGGGGGCCTTGTTGGAGGGCATGTAATGCAGCCTCTGCTGTGGCAGCCTGGTGGGGGTCATCGTAGAGTCAAGCCATAGCTTGAAAAGAACAGAGCTCCCATAGTAGTCGGTGGGCCCATCACTGGGTTTCATCCTGCAGTAAGGAGATTACAAGTCCCACCTTTGTGGTCTCAAGAGAGAAGGTGCGAGGTTGAAGGCCAAAGTACAGCTCACGAAGAATTTCGGAAGGCCCGGAACATGCGGCGGTCCCCAGGAAACTTATCCAGCAGGGGGACCTGGGGCTCCAATGGCAGAGCTACAATGGTGCGGCCTGTGGATTGACCAGCCCCTGGAGCTGAAGGTGCAGAGAGCTCCTTTATCTGCTCTTCCAATTGGGTATAGCCTTCTTGCAGGTTTTTTACCGCTTGCATGAGGCCAGCAAGATGAGCACACAGATCGCCCATTAGGGAGTGGGCTCCCTGCACGGACTTGGTCATGGCTGTCCGTTTCTGTCGCGCCCCTGGTGGGGGAGTCTGTCTTATGCAGGGAGCCACCACTCTTATGGCCCTGGTTCAGGAACCCCTGGTAGAGCACACAGGGAGTTCTAGAGCACAGGGGGACATGAGGGCTGGACTGGATCACTGTTGGTGTGATGTGAGAGGTTCTTTTGTGGCTCGTGCAGGTAAGTAGAATGGGGATACAGGCTGGGTCAGCAACTAGCTGGCAGTGCGGTACAGAGGGTGCAGGCAGAAGAGTCATTAGGTACAGGCAGGGTTTGTCAACAGGCAGGCGGCAAGGTACACAAGGATCAGACAGAAGAATGGTTGTGGGCAAGCTGGGGGTCGGTGCAGGCAGAGTTCAAGCAAGGTCAAGATGAGCCGGGTCACAGGAAACAGGTAAACAGGTAATGGGCACTCTAGAACACGGACACTCTGTAGAACGGACAGCACCGGCTGCATGGTGCTGTCCAATTTAAATAGCCTGTTTGGCGCCAGTGGCGTCACGAACGTGCCCGCGCACCTGCCGCGTTCCTGCGTGCACCTGCCGTATGCGTGCGCCCTCCCGCGCGTGCCTGCGCAACAGAATGGACAATCCATGCATATTGCTCAAAGATGTTCCCTGACACTATTTGGATGCTTGGTATATTTTTTTCTTCATTATTTGTCAAATGCTGGCATCTCACCAATCTCTGTACAGGTATATTGATCTGGATTACATTTTTCACTATTTACAAAGTTTTGATTTTTTGCTAAGTTTCTAAGGCCCATTTAACACTGATGTACCGATTGGACCAGTTTTTCAGGTGGACTTGATTGGACCATCCATTGCTCTCTATGAATTGGCGGATGTCAGCGGATGTGTCCGCTGACTTTTGCTGGCATACGATCAGACAGATGGGAATCTGTTCTTGATTGGATCAGATAACAGTTCGATGGAAAAAGACAGGCGATCCGTTTCCAACCACCCCATAGAGAACAGCAGGCTGCATAGCAGAGTGGACATGGACCTGTCATCCACTTGCTCAGCGGGATCAGCGGAGAGATCCCCAAAAGAGCAGGCGGATCGGCTTGACGGAGTCTGCCCCATCTAAAAAAGTGTAGGCTATCGTGCTATTGGTTAATCAAAAGCCGCAAAAACAGCAATCGACCAAACGCAACCAAGGAAATAAACAAAAAGTGTGGCACTAAAAAAAAAAGTAAGTGATTCATATGACTAAGTAACTCAATTATTTAAAGTGACAGTGCATATATAGAACCTGTAGTGATCACATACATATACTCAAAAATAAAGTGACAGTGCATAAGCTGACTTTACATTAAGTCCAAATAACCTGTGATGGTGAATGACTTAAAGTGAACAGGGTATCAAATAAGTTGACTCTATGATGGTCAATGCTTCAAGTGAAAAAGTCCAAATAAACCTGTGACAGTTAAAAACTTAAAGTGAACAGTGCATATAAAGTCCAAACAAATGTCCCAAATAAACAATGAAGTTGAGCACAAAGACAGGTGGAATGTGCATAGATCTGTGGTGAGTTATCATCCAAAGATCGATGTAGAGGGTTAATGATGACAATAAAGACCAACAATTCTTCTCTAAGATAAAAAAGGTGGACTCTTACCAGATGGGTTGTGTACACTTGACCGTACAGCCAGTGGACATTACAGGCTTGTAGTGGAAAACTCCACAAACAGTGATGGCAGGATCTCTGTTGGTGGTGCTGGTGAACTTCTCCTCTTGGGTGGTCCCTTCGGTAGCACCGGAGTCAAGGCTACCCTCGACATCAGACCTCACCAGGAACCATGTGAAGAAAAGAAACCACTCCACATTGTATAGTAAAACATACCAGTTTATTCCACCGATACAGGAACAGACAAAATAAAAGCCAACAAATAAAATGCATAAAAGAAAGATTGCAATAGGCACGTGGTCCACACCCGACGCGTTACGTCCGCACAGACCTCTTCTGGGGTGTGGTGAAGCTTAGGGCATTTAAATAGAGCAACAGGTGTCAGTCCTGTGTAAATAATGATGCAGCGCTCCAGTGGCGGAGGGACACTTATGGCCTATAGTAGCCTCCACAAGACAGGGTGGTATACTAAAAGTACATATCATGGGAAGTAAGGATAAACACTCTCACCAAATCGGCCCGTCGTGGATGTCCCATAAGTCCATAGGCAGTGGGGAGGGGAGGAAAAGAAGGGCAGAAGACTTTCTCAGTAGTCCCTTCTCAGTAATCATTCCCGACGTTCGTTCCCTATACACGCCACTTCCCTCACTGCAAGCATGGTACTTGACTTGACTTGGTAACAGAGGCTGCCTCACCAACCGAACGTTACAACCAAACGTAGCTTCCTGGTTTCCCGGCAATCCGGTAATAGGGACAGTAGCTAGCAGTGGAAGGGCTCTACAGTACAAGCAACACGGACACGAACGGTCCTCACGAATGGTCCTCACGAACGGTCTTCATGAACGGTCTTTAGTGCATCACTTCCTCACTTCTGAGATGGCCCCTCTCACATCACGTGCGTGATGACGCACCGCTGGCGCGTTTCATTGGCTAAGCGCCAATTTCCTCAGAGCTAGGGAGGAATTGGAGACCAGGGCTATTTATTCAGTCGGCAAATTAGATGTAATTATTTTAAATGACCACTAGATGTCACTTATACATGAACATCATATAGACAATCCACAGTCAGATAATCAGTCTGTAATAAATGCAAGTAGCCACCAGATGTCATTCTCAAAAAAAACCTCTTATTCACTAGCATTCATCACACAGAAAACCATAAAAGTAGGAATGAATGTAAAAAATCACCAACAGACTGAAGCAACAGCATAGCCTTTAATGAAAAATATGGCCTGAAAGTCCTTATCTCAACCTTGTCATTGGGCCCAGGGCAATATTCAATCCAGGTTCACTTTCACCCAGATTGATATTCCTCTAGTATTTGGTCATTCTAGCTCATATACCCAAGACTGGTCACACACACCATCATATGGCCTAAGCATGTATTTGAAGAGTTATGTTAGCTCAATGGCTCCCCACCGTAGACGGGGGGGGGGGGAGGAGGGGAAAGGGGAAGTGGACACCAGGACACTACTTCTCTAGAAAAGGTTGTAGACTACAGTCAGTATTGAGGCCACATGGATTTAGAGTCCCCAGGTTGTACACCCACATCTTTTACTTCTGTAAGAGGATCCGATCATAATCACCCCTCCGTGGGGGCAAATCCAGAGCATAGATCCCCTTAACCAGAAGACCTTTTGGATCCTTATTGTGAAATTGAGCAAAATGTTCACCTATTCTGACGTGTAAAGCTCTTTTGGTCTTCCCTATATAGTGTTTATTACAGGGGCACGTTAACATATAAATTAACCTTGTTGAACAGTTGATAAATTGTTTTATCTCAAACCTTTTTGACCCAGCGAAGTTAAAGAATTCCTTAGTTTTGTGCACATACTTACAAATGTGGCAATGTCCACATGAGTACATACCCCTTGCCGGTTTATGTACTGTCAACCAGTTACTTTTATTGGGTGATCTTGTATATTCAGAATGAACAAGTATGTTGTTCAAATTTCTAGCTCTCCTAGCAGTCAATAGGGGTCTAGGCCCAACTATCTTGGCAATGGAAGGAGACAGGGTCAAAACTGACCAATGTTTCCCAACAATGTTACCTACCTCCTTCCATTGGGCACCACATTTGGTTACTATCCTAGGGTATTGGTCATTGTTTGGGGGCTCTCGTTCTAGGTTACCTAGGAGGTCAGTGCGTTTTTGCTGGGCTGCCTTCTTTCTAGCTCTTTTCAGTGGTTTATGAGGATACCCTCTTTCCCTAAACCTGTGATACATTTCCCCTGCTTCTTTCCTAAACTCAAGTTCATTGGAGCAGTTCCTCCTAATTCTTAGAAACTGACCAGTTGGTATCCCATGGATAAGGGGCCTAGGGTGATTGCTCTGAGCATGCAGGAGGGTATTGGCCGCCGTGTCTTTCCTAAATGTTTGGGTCATAATATGTCCCTCTTGGATGGTTAGCTGTAAATCTAGGAAGGCTAGTGTACACTCATCTTGTGAGTAGGTGAGGACAATATTCCTCCGGTTATTATTGAGCTCATTCATAAATTGGACCAGTTGGTCCTCTGTCCCCGCCCACACCATGAGCATGTCATCTATGTACCTTAGCCACACCCGACAGTGGCTTAGGTACATAGAGGACTGGTACACCAGCTCCCACAGGCCCAGATGCAGGCACGCATATGCAGGGGCCCACGGGGCTCCCATACTGGTGCCTCGGACCTGACGGTAGTTGACCCCGAGGATTTGAAAACAGTTGTTCTGTAGCATAAACTCCAGAAGCTCACAGATGAACTCGTTCTGGGCCGCCAGATTTGAATATTCACCTTCCAGAAATTGGGAAACCACTCTAATTCCCCATGCGTGTGGGATAGACGTGTAGAGACTCTCCACGTCTATCCCCACAAGTCTGGCCCCCCACTGGGACCTGTATGGACAGAAGCTTAAGGAGGACATCCCTCGTGTCCCTGACGAAGGAGGGGAGTTTATTAACAAGGCCCTTTATTAAAGAGTCTACATATTTGCCTACTTTTTCCAAGGGGCCTTTTACGGCGGACATAATAGGTCTGCCGAGTGGTTGGGTCAGGGATTTGTGGAGTTTAGGAAGTATGTACATGGTGGGGGTATTGATCCACTTTTAAATAGTCCACTTCCCTCTTGGAGATAAGGCGTACTTCCTTACCCATAGTTATTTTGTGGTTAAGGGCGCAGACAATGGGCGGAAACGGGTTCTCTTTGAGTCTCTGATAAGTTTTACTATCTCTTAGTTGTCGAAAGATTTCATCTTCATAAAGTTTTTCACTCATTAAGACCACGTTGGCGCCCTTGTCGCTCTTTTTAATGACCAAACCAGGGGCTTCTTCCAGTTCCTTAAAAGCCTTACGTTCATCTTTAGAAAGATTATCACTACCTCGCCAGTTCCAATTTACCCCCTCCAAGTCCTTCTGGACTAAGTCCAGAAAGAGCTGTAATCTTTTATGTCTTGATAACGGGGGCATTTTGGTAGATCTAATCTGTAACCCAGCATCACGTCTTATTGTTTGTGATTCTTCCTCATCCGATTCGTCCTCAGAGTTCTCATTCAACAGTGAAGTAAGAATTTCCAGGGCCTCCTCCTCATCCTCATCAAACTTAGCTCCCCCTACTTTTTTTGGTTGATTATGCCATAGTCTAAACACGACTTTCCGTAGGAACATACTAATGTCCTTAAAAACATCAAATTCGTTTATGGCAGATGAGGGCGAAATGGATAATCCTCTTTTGAGGACCTGGATATGAATATCTCTCAGGGGAAAATCGGATAGGTTAACCACTTTCATATCCTGCTTAGTATCTCCTGATGTATTTATTCCTAGTGTTTCTGCTGGTTCCTCAATCTCCCACCTTGCCATACCCTGGTTTCCTCCTTTCCTTTTCCTTTTATGTCTGTGTTTATTTTCCCTCCCTTCCTTTGATTTTGGATGTCACCACCTTCTTTGGATCTGGATCCAATTCCTCTATCTCTACCTCCTCTAAAAAAGCTACAGATTTTTCAACTTCTAACTCGCTGTCAGTAGAGGAATAGTATTTTCTAGATGTATTCCTCTGTCTATTCCGGGACCTCCTGGATGTACTCCTCCCTCTCTCTCTCTGTCTAAATTGAATGGTTCTCCATTCTCCCAATCAGTCAGATTTTGTTTAACTTTATCCTGCTTGTGACTTTTCAGATTCCTCTGAACTTTCTCTATCTCTTTTTTGAGGCTCTCATTTAACCTTTCAAAGTCTTTATCTTCTTTAAAGGGCTCCAATTGTTTGGCACTCTTATCTAGTTCTTCCTGAATTTCTTTTAGTTGTTCTTGTTCTTCCTCTATAATAAGTTGCATGAGACTTAGACCTCTCTCAGTACATATTTCTTTCCATTTATTAATAAACCTAGGTGTATGCAGGTGATCGGCTGGAATAATCCTCTCCCTCAGACCCCTAGGTACAATCCTGTTGGAAATATGAGATCTGAGGGATGAGATATCCCATTTACGATTTAGAGATCTAATCATACGTTTTTTATGATTTTTAAACATTTTTGTCAAGGGTTCCCTATCCACTTCACAATGGTCTTTATCCTTAGAGAAGGCTGTCTGAATTTCTACGTCATATTCAGGGTCAATCATAAAGGCCATTCTCATTAGCCACAGTCTGTTGGTGATGAGGGTGAAAGTTCAAACACTGATCCCACTAGTATCTAATATTAATATATATAGGCTCAAGATGGGATCACAGGGTTGAAAGGAAGGACCCCAACAAGGAATCCACACAATTCACATATAGAAAAAAAGGGCGGCCAACCCGGATCAACCAACACTAAGCCTCCAAGTATAAAAAGTTGTCCAACAGGACCACTCGGGCTTAACACTAAATCACTGGGTGAAATAAGCCACCACAGTGCAGTCCAATGACCAAGGCATGAAAACAAAAAAAAAAGAAAATACAGAGGGGGAAAAAAAGGAAGGAACCCCATCAGAAAAAAGCGGTCATGGGAACACAGTTAGTGAAAAAATATGAAAATATGTTTATTTATGATGGACAAACAATACAAAAATTACAAAAACACATGGGATCAGGGAAGGACTACAACCCAAGAATATAAAACCAATTAAAAGAAAACGTTGTCTAGGACAGGGAGGGGGATCGCAGCTGCTCAATCATCTCCACACATACACCAGACACACTAGTTCACAGGTGACCACATGACAGTCCCATGGAACAGATCAGTGTTATCCAGGTGACCGGATGTAGCGGAGCTGAAGAAGGTGGGAAGGAAAAAGATGGAACAAGTCACTGAAGTGGTGAAGCTTAGGGCATTCAAATAGAGCAAAAGGTGTCAGTCCTGTGTAAATAATGATGCAGCGCTCCATTGGCGGAGGGACACTTATGGCCTATAGTAGCCTCCACAAGACAGGGTGGTATACTAAAAGTACATATCATGGGAAGTAAGGATAAACACTCTCACCAAATCGGCCCATCGTGGATGTCCCATAAGTCCATAGGCAGTGGGGAGGGGAGGAAAGGAAGGGCAGAAGACTTTTTCAGTAGTCCCTTCTCAGTAATCACTCCTGATGTTCGTTCCCCATACAAGCCACTTCCATCACTGCAAGCATGGTACTTGACTTGGTAACAGAGACTGCCTCACCAACCGAACGTTACAACCGAACGTAGCTTCCTGGTTTCCCGGCAATCCAGTAATAGGGACGGCCACAAACAGTAGCTATTAGTGATAGGGCTCCACAGCACAAGCAACACGGACACGAACGGTCCTCACGAACGGTCTTCAGTGCATCACTTCCACCCTTCTGAGATGGCCCCTCCCACGTCAAGTGCGTGATGACGCACCGCTGACGCGTTTCATTGGCTAAGCCCGAATTTCCTCAGAGCTAGGGAGGAGTTGGAGACCAGGGCTATTTATTCAGTCAGCAAATTAGATGTAATTATCTTAAATGACCACTAGATGTCACTTATACATGAACATCATATAGACCAGGGGTCCTCAAACTATGGCCCTCCAGTTGTTCAGGAACTACAATTCCCATCATGCCGAGTCATGTCTGTGAATGTCAGAGTTTTACAATGCCTGATATAGACAATCCATAGTCAGATAATCAGTCTGTAATAAATGCAAGTAGCCACCAGATGTCAGTCTCAACAAAAACCTCTCATTCACTAGCATTCATCACACAGAAAACTATACAAGTTATTCTTGGGTTGTAGTCCTTCCCTGATCCCATGTGTTTTTGTAATTTTTGTATTGTTTGTCCATCATTAATAAACATATTTTTCATATTTTTTCAATAACTGTGTTCCCATGACCGCTTTTTTTCTGATGGAGTTCCTTCCTTTTTTCCCCCCTCTGTATTTTCTTTTTTTTTGTTTTGTTTTCATGCCTTGGTCATTGGACTGCACTGTGGTGGCTTATTTCACCCAGTGATTTAGTGTTAAGCCCGAGTGGCCCTTTTGGACAACTTTTTATACTTGGAGGCTTAGTGTTGGTTGATCCGGGTTGGCCGCCCTTTTTTTCTATAATTGAGTTGTGTGGATTCCTTGTTGGGGTCCTTCCTTTCAACCCTGTGATCCCATCTTGAGCCTATATATATTAATATTAGATACTAGTGGGATCAGTGTTTGAACTTTCACCCTCATCACCAACAGACTGTGGCTAATGAGAATGGCCTTTATGATTGACCCTGAATATGACGTAGAAATTCAGACAGCCTTCTCTAAGGATAAAGACCATTGTGAAGTGGATAGGGAACCCTTGAAAAAACTGTTTGAAAATCATAAAAAACGTATGATTAGATCTCTTAATCGTAAGTGGGATATCTCATCCCTCAGATCTCATATTTCCAACAGGATTGTACCTAGGGGTCTGAGGGAGAGGATTATTCCAGCCGATCACCTGCATACACCTAGGTTTATTAATAAATGGAAAGAAATATGTACTGAGAGAGGTCTAAGTCTCATGCAACGTATTATAGAGGAAGAACAAGAACAACTAAAAGAAATTCAGGAAGAACTAGATAAGAGTGCCAAACAATTGGAGCCCTTTAAAGAAGATAAAGACTTTGAAAGGTTAAATGAGAGCCTCAAAAAAGAGATAGAGAAAGTTCAGAGGAATCTGAAAAGTCACAAGCAGGATAAATTTAAACAAAATCTGATTGATTGGGAGAATGGAGAACCATTCAATTTAGACAGAGAGAGAGGGAGGAGTAAATCCAGGAGGTCCCAGAATAGACAGAGGAATACATCTAGAAAATACTATTCCTCTACTGACAGCGAGTTAGAAGTTGAGAAATCTGTAGCTTTTTTAGAGGAGGTAGAGATAGAGGAATTGGATCCAGATCCAAAGAAGGCGGTGACATCCAAAATCAAAGGAAGGGAGGGGAAAAAAAACACAGACGTAAAAGGAAAAGGAAAGGAGGAAACCAGGGTATGGCAAGGTGGGAGATTGAGGAACCAGCAGAAACACTAGGAATAAATACATCAGGAGATACTAAGCGGGATATGAAAGTGGTTAACCTATCCGATTTTCCCCTGAGAGATATTCATATCCAGGTCCTCAAAAGAGGATTATCCTTTTCGCCCTCATCTGCCATGAACGAATTTGATGTTTTTAAGGACATTAGTATGTTCCTACGGAAAGTCGTGTTTAGACTATGGCATAATCAACCAAAAAAAGTAGGGGGAGCTAAGTTTGATGAGGATAAGGAGGAGGCCCTAGAAATTCTTACTTCACTGTTGAATGAGAACTCTGGGGACGAATTGGATGAGGATGAATCACAACCAATAAGACTTGATGCTGGGTTACAGATTAGATCTACCAAAATGCCCCCGTTATCAAGACATAAAAGATTACAGCTCTTTCTGGACTTAGTCCAGAAGGACTTGGAGGGGGTAAATTGGAACTGGCAAGGTAGTGATAATCTTTCTAAAGATGAACGTAAGACTTTAAAGGAACTGGAAGAAGACCCTGGTTTGATCATTAAAAAGAGCGACAAGGGCGGCAACGTGGTCTTAACGAGTGAAAAACTTTATGAAGATGAAATCTTTCGACAACTAAGAGATAGTAAAACTTATGAGAGACTCAAAGAGAACCCGTTTCCGCCCATTGTCTGCGCCCTTAACCACAAAATAACTATGGGTAAGGAAGTAGGCCTTATCTCCAAGAGGGAAGCGGACTATTTAAAAGTGGATCATTTCAATACCCCCACATGTACATACTTCCTAAACTCCACAAATCCCTGACCCAATCACACGCCGTAAAAGGCCCCTTGGAAAAAGCAGGCAAATATGTAGACTCTTTAATAAAGGGCCTTGTTAATAAACTCCCCTCCTTCGTCAGGGACACGAGGGATGTCCTCCTTAAGCTTCTCTCCATACAGGTCCCAGTGGGGGCCAGACTTGTGGGGATAGACGTGGAGAGTCTCTGCACATCTATCCCACACGCATGGAGAATTAGAGCGGTTTCCCAATTTCTGGAAGGTGAATATTCAAATCTGGCGGCCCAGAACAAGTTCATCTGTGAGCTTCTGGAGTTTATGCTACAGAACAACTGTTTTCAACTCCTTGGGGTCAACTACCGTCAGGTCCGAGGCACCAGTATGGGAGCCCCGTGGGCCCCTGCATATGCGTGCCTACATCTGGGCCTGTGGGAGCAGAAGGTGGTGTACCAGTCCTCTATGTATCTCAGCCACTGTCGGGTGTGGGCGAGGTACATAGATGACATGCTCATGGTGTGGGCAGGGACAGAGGACCAACTGGTCCAATTTATGAATGAGCTCAATAATAACCTACTCACACGATGAGAGTACACTAGCCTTCCTAGATTTACAGCTAACCATCCAAGGGGGACATATTATGACCCAAACATTTAGGAAAGGCACGGCGGCCAATACCCTCCTGCATGCTCATAGCAATCACCCTAGGCCCCTTATCCATGGGATACCAACTGGTCAGTTTCTAAGAATTAGGAGGAACTGCTCCAATGAACTTGAGTTTAGGAAAGAAGCAGGGGAAATTTATCACAGGTTTAGGGAAAGAGGGTATCCTCATAAACCACTGAAAAGAGCTAGAAAGAGGGCAGCCCAGCAAAAACGCACTGACCTCCTAGGTAACCTAGAACAAGAGCCCCCAAACAATGATCAATACCCTAGGATAGTAACCAAATTTGGTGCCCAATGGAAGGAGGTAGGTAACATTGTTGGGAAACATTGGTCAGTTTTGACCCTGTCACCTTCCATTGCCAAGATAGTTGGGCCTAGACCCCTATTGACTGCTAGGAGAGTTAGAAATTTGAACGACATACTTGTTCATTCCGAATATACAAGATCACCCAATAAAAGTAACTGGTTGACAGAACATAAACCGACAAGGGGTATGTACTCATGTGGACATTGCCACATTTGTAAGTATGTACACAAAACTAAGGAATTCTTTAACTTCGCTGAGTCAAAAAGGTTTGAGATAAAACAATTTATCAACTGTTCAACAACAAGGTTAATTTATATGTTAACGTGCCCCTGTAATAAACAATATATAGGGAAGACCAAAAGAGCTTTACGTGTCAAAATAGGTGAACATATATCAAGCATTAAAAAGAAAGACGACGATCGACTTATCACATTTTGCTCAATTTCACAATAAGGATCCAAAATGCCTTCTGGTTAAGGGGATCTATGCTCTGGATTTGCCCCCACGGAGGGGTGATTATGATCGGATCCTCTTACAGAAGGAAAAGATGTGGGTGTACAACCTGGGGACTCTAAATCCACGTGGCCTCAATACTGACTGTAGTCTACAACCTTTTCTAGAGAAGTAGTGTCCCGGTGGCCGCTTCCCCTTTCCCCTCCCCCTTCCCCCCCCCTCCTGTCTACGGTGGGGAGCCATTGAGCTAACATAACTCTTCAAATACATGCTTAGGCCATATGATGGTGTGTGTGACCAGTCTTGGGTATATGAGCTAGAATGACCAAATACTAGAGAAATATCAATCTGGGTGAAAGTGAACCTGGATTGAATATTGCCCTGGGCCCAATGACAAGGTTGAGATTAGAACTTTCAGGCCATATTTTTCATTAAAAACTTTGCTGTTGCTTCAGTCTGTTGGTGATTTTTTACATTCATTCCTACTTTTATGGTTTTCTGTCTGATGAATGCTAGTGAGTGAGAGGTTTTTGTTGAGACTGACATCTGGTGGCTACTTTCATTTATTACAGACTGATTATCTGACTATGGATTGTCTATATGATGTTCATGTATAAGTGACATCTAGTGGTCATTTAAGATAATTACATATAATTTGCCGACTGAATAAATAGCCCTGGTCTCCAACTCCTCCCTAGCTCTGAGGAAATTGGCGCTTAGCCAATGAAACGCATCAGCGGTGCGTCATCACGCACGTGACATGGGAGGGGCCATTTTAGAAGGGCGGAAGTGATGCACTGAAGACCGTTTGTGAAGACCATTTGTCAAGTACCATGCTTGCAGTGATGGAAGTGGTGTGTATGGGGAACGAACATCGGGAGTGATTACTGAGAAGGGACTACTGAGAAAGTCTTCTGCCCTTCCTTTCCTCCCCTCCCCACTGCCTATGGACTTATGGGACATCCACGATGGGCCGATTTGGTGAGAGTGTTTATCCTTACTTCCCATGATATGTACTTTTAGTATACCACCCTGTCTTGTGGAGGCTACTATAGGCCATAAGTGTCCCTTCGCCACTGGAGCGCTGCATCATTATTTACACAGGACTGACACCTGTTGCTCTATTTGAATGCCCTAAGCTTCACCACTTCAGTGACTTGTTCCATCTTTTTCCTTCCCACCTTCTTCAGCTCCGCTACATCTGGCCACCTGGATAACACTTATCTGTTCCATGGGACTGTCATGTGGTCACCTGTGAACTAGTGTGTCTGGTATATGTGTGGAGATGATTGAGCAGCTGCGATCCCCCTCCCTGTCCTAGACAACGTTGTCTTTTAATTGGTTTTATATTCTTGGGTTGTAGTCCTTCCCTGATCCCATGTGTTTTTGTAATTTTTGTATTGTTTGTCCATCATTAATAAACATATTTTTCATATTTGTTCTGTCCCACCATATGATTTTCATGTATAGTACCCTTCATTCC
>BLSH010131036.1:342681-355281 GCA_018402905.1 Glandirana rugosa | reverse complement strand
CCCCCCCCCCCCCCCCCCCCCTCGATATTTTCTTTTTTTTTTTTTTTCATGCCTTGGTCATTGGACTGCACTGTGGTGGCTTATTTCACCCAGTGATTTAGTGTTAGGCCCGAGTGACCCTTTTGGACAACTTTTTATACTTGGAGGCTTAGTGTTGGTTGATCCGGGTTGGCCCCCCTTTTTTTCTATATTGACCATCATAGAGTCAACTTAATTGATGCCCTGTTCACTTTAAATCATTCACCATCACAGGTTATTTGGACTTAATGTAGAGTCAACTTATGCACTGTCACTTTATTTTTGAGTATATGTATGTGATCACTACAGGTTCTATATATGCACTGTCACTTTAAATAATTGAGTTACTTAGTCATATGAATCACTTACTTTTTTTTTAGTGCAACACTTTTTGTTTATGCCCCATCTGAAAGGGGCCTAAGATGCCTCCACTTCCATTGTTTTTCTGTAAAGCAGTAAATATACAGGCTGTTAGTTATCTTGTTAGACTGTGCCTCTTCTTCTTGCACAATAATATATGCCAGACTCTTCAGGTTTCATTCCAGTGAGTTTTAAAAACACTGCTCCCTCATTTATGTTTCTGGACAGAGTCAGTCGTCCCTGAACAGAGCTGGCATAATTTATGGTTGCTTCATAACATATTCTCCCCAACCACACCAGCGGTTTCCTTTCAGATTGTCGCATCCAGTTCACACAGTGCATGTTAGAGCCATCAGTGAGAGAGGCCCCGGTCACTTTACAGGTCAGTTCCAGAGTTCCTGATGACTTCACAGTCCCAGGACCAGACTCCACCATTGAGACTTGTGATGTGACATCTGAAAAATATAAAAAAGATATATTATATTTGATTATATGTGTCTTGTAGCTCAGATCACTTTGAAACATTTAAACAAGTAATATAAATAAAAAGAAACACACATTGTACTGAAGATACAATAAAAAGCAACCACATTAGATGTGTCATGTCTGTTGTGTTTTGGATTTGGTTGCACTGATTCTGATCAGTTAACTTTTCCTATATAATACACTGTATTTAAATATTTTAAATTTACATTTTGCATAAACAGAAATGAATGGGTGAGTGGAACCGATGATATGGTTGATTTGTTTTAAAGCAGAACTGTTACTTTCTCTTGCAAGAAGTTCTGCATTTAAACCTAGATTTTTTACAGAAATATGTTTTACACCAACTGAAATAGCTGAATTTATCTAAAAGAACAAGTGTAGTCACACACATAAAAGCTTTTATTTTGGTCATACACGCAACGATCTGTAGAATTCTTCACAGAATCAGATAAAATGATCAGATCTATGAATTATCAAAAATGCACATACTGTGTCATCAAATGATTCCGAGCAAGACCAATCAATTCACTCTAAATTATTCTGATCAATGAATTATCAAAAATGCATATATTGTGTCATCAAATGATTCCAAGCAAGACCAATCAATTCACTCTAAACTATTCTGATCAGTCTGTATGGAAAATATGATTGCAGGAAAGTAAATAATTTGGTGTGATTGTACATAAAATTGTTTTATATATGAACACCATTACACTGTTAGACATTAGAGATCCAGAGAACACAGAGAACAAACAACAAACATGTTTTTTTTTACATTGCTGCCTTACTGGCTGAACCACTAAGATAGTGATGCGCCCCCAGCCCCCTCCTCCCTGCCTTACTGATGCTTGGATTCTCTGGTGTTTCAGCCAGTGAGGGAGCAATGCATTGAGGTCCCTGGGGGGGGCGCTCCCTGTGTCCCCAGGGGGGATGGTGGTGCCTGTGTCCCCAGGAGGAGGGTGGAGGTCCCTGTGTCCCCAGGGGGGATGGAGGTCCCTGTGTACCCAGGGGGGATGGTGGTCGCTTTGTCCCCAGGGGGGATCTGGCGTCTCACTCCCTAGTGTGTACATCCGCACCCGCCGGCACTTAGAAAGTCTCCACTGCCATTATGAAGAAAATCAGAGCTCGTGCAGCAAGGAAGAAATAAGAGGCGGAGCCCGGGCGGCAATGAAAATAGCTGCCCCATTGGCAGGCACCCGGGCTCCGCCTTTTATTTCTTCCTTGCTGCACGAGCGCTGGTCTTCTCCATAATGGCGATGGAGTCTTTGTAAGTGCCGGTGGCCGCGGACCTCTAGCGGCCGGTGGCGAAAAATCAGGAAAAAAAAATACTCCCCGGGACATTTCCCAGGAAATGTTAAGGCCGGGAAAAAGGTCTAAATCCCGGGAAAATAGGGACTGTTGGTATGGGGGGTAGGTCCCATACTCCTAGTCAGGCCAGCAGGGGTGTGTGGAGTTCAGGTGGAAGTTTGAGATGAAGTGCTGAGGAGGCTTTCAGAGGCCCTTGAGGGTAGCCCCTAGTCTGGGGGGGGGTGACCTTGGGCCTGGGGCTTGGGTGCTGGAGGGATCCTCTTCAAACACACAAGGAGGAGTCCTGTGCAGAGTCACGGGAACAGGTGTGAGGACAGTAGAAACTAGCTAGCATGTCCGTGAGAAGACAGCTGGGTGACTGGTGAGTGTGGCAGTCTGGAGGACTGTGGGAAGTAGCCAGGAGGGCTAGTGAAAGGGGCAGCTGCAGCCAAGTGGGCTGGCAGTGCCTAAGGAGGTGGTGCTGGGGTCAGTAGCTACAGGAATGTAGCTGGACACTGGACTTTTGTTCTACACATCAAAGGGGCCCATGGTCCCTGCCTGTAAAAGGGCCTTTGCTTGATCTGGCTGAGTGCCTTGCCAGATCCACCAAACATTGTTCCAGTTGGGTCTGAGTTGTTCTGAAAGCAAGTGATGTGCTGGAGGAAGAGGAGTGTATATAGTGAGTGTACTGTAGTTGAAGTGTCCCTGAAGAGACTTTTTCCAGTCAATTGGGCATCCCATAATACCCCCATCCAAGTTTATTAACTCCTAGATAAAAAAAAACAAAAAACAAATTTGCTGGACTGTTCCTGTCTCAAGCGAGCCTGTGGACAATTCTGTGTGCCTGGCTGTGCAAGGTGAGGGATTCTTATTCACCAGTGGCTCCTATGGGAGAAGCGCTACACACATATAAGCAATTGCTGGAAAAGAGTAGAACAATTTATTTTAACCACGTAAGCCCTGGAAGGATTTACCCCTTTAATCACCAGGCCATTATTTGTGATATGGCACTGCGTTGCTTTAACTGACAATTGCGCGGTTGTGCATTGTTGTACCCAAACAAAATTGATGTCCTTTTTTCCCCATAAATAGAGCTTTCTTTTGGTGGTATTTGGAGCTTCATGGTATGGAATTTAGCAACTTTTTGGACAAGCATTTAAACTGAGAAATGGGGGCATAGATGTAATTGTTGAGGAGCGTTTCTGTCCCCAGCAGGTTGAAACAAATGTGAGGATTCATGTTGGTAATGACTGGGCTGATGAGGTGGTCACTTCAGTTGAAGTTTCTGTTAATAAAAAGAAAGCAGTTGAAAGTTGTGTTTGTCATGTCATGTGCACTAATGCCCGTAGTTTAGGCAACAAGCTTTGTGAACTGACAGCTCTTATGTCTAGGGACAACTTGGACCTTGTTGCAATTACAGAGACATGGTTCAAGGATTCAAATGACTGGGAAATAACTATACCAGGGTACACACTATACAGGAATGGCAGAGTAGGGAAGAGGGGAGGTGGAGTTGCCATATATGTAAAAAATGGCATAAAACTAACATAAATTCAAAAGACAAATGAAATACTTGAAACCCTCTGGGTCTGCCGTCCAACCAGGGAGGGATCTTCCCTTAGAATTGGAATAGTATACTGACCCCCAGGACAGAGTAAAGATTATGATAACTTGTTGATTGATGAGATAACTCAAATGGCAATGAAGGGAGAGGTTTTGATTATGGGTGACTTCAACATGCCTGACATTAACTGGAATTCTCAAACTGCTATTACAAGCAGGAGCAGGGATGTAATGGAAGCACTGAATGGGGTTTCTCTAAAACAGTTAGTAAAAAGCCCAACCCGAGGTGATCATATTCTTGACCTAGTACTGACAAATGGGGATCAACTGTCTGATGTTGAGGTGGGGGAGAATTTGGGTTCTAGTGATCACCAATGTCTTTGGTTTGATATTAACCACTTAAGGACCGGAAGGATTTCCAGCTTTAGGACCGGAGCCCTTTTTGCGATTCGGCACTGCGTCGCTTTAACTGACAATTGCGCGGTCGTGCGACGTTGTACCCAAACGAAATTTGCGTCCTTTTTTTCCCACAAATAGAGCTTTCTTTTGGTGGTATTTGATCCCCTCTGCATCATTTCTGATCGCCGCTATAAACAAAAGAAGAGCGACAATTTTGCAAAAAAAAAACAAATTTCTTACTTTTTGCTAAAATACAAATCCAAAAAAATAAATATAAAAAAACATTTTTTTTCACCGTTTTTGGCCGATTTATATTCTTCCTCATATTTGCGATAAAAAAATCGCAATCAGCGTTTATTGATTGGTTTGCGCAAAAGTGGTCGCGTTTACGGATGATGAGAATTCATTTTTGGGGTTTTTATTTTTTTTTTATTTTTTACTATTAATGGCGGCGATCTGCGATTTTTAGCGGTACTGCGATATTTCAGCGGACATGTCGGACCATTTTGACACTTTTTTGGGACCATTGGCATTTATACAGCGATCAGTGCTATAAAAATGCACTGATTACTGTGTAAATGCCATTGGCAGTGAAGGGGTTAACCTGCAGGGGGCGCTCTAAGGGTTAAGTATGTTCCCTGGGCGTGTTCTAACTGTATGGGGACTGCCCTAGCTGGGGAAGGGAAGTGGTCACAGCCTTCGTATACAGGAAGGCTGTGATCACAGCCCTTCCCCCTTCACAGAACGGAGGTCCGTGTTTACTTACACGGACCTCCGTTCTTTCGCTCTGGGGGGGGCATCGCGGGTGGCCGGCGGCAATCGAAGCCGCCGCACCCGCTCCCTGCCCCCCCGGACACAGTGAGCGCCCGGGCGTGCCTCCGGCGGCGCGTGCATGCTCACTAGGCGCAATCACGCGGCCACCGTCATATGACGGCGATCCGCGTTACAGAGCCACTTGGCCGCCGTCAATTGCCGATTGACGGTCGGCAAGTGGTTAAAACAAGAACTGAAAAATCATATACAAAAACAAAAGTATTAGATTTTAAAAGGACAAATTTTGCTGAAATGGGGAAATTTCTAAAAAATTAACTGAAAGGTTGGAGTAAAATGACAGGAGCAAGTAATCAGTGGGCACTATTAAAGTCTACCATCTTGAAGGTAACTAGGTTATATGTCAGGCAAGTTAGTAAAAATAAACGGAAGAAAAAACCAATATGGTTCACCAAAGAGGTAAGTAAGATAGTAAAGGGAAAAAAATTGCATATAGAAGATTCAAGGAAACAGGAGGTGCAGCTGACAGAGAGGAGTATAAAAATAGACAAAAGGAGGGCAAACACATTATCGGTGCTGCAAAAGCACAGAAAGAGGAGGAAATTGCTAAGTCTATTAAGGAAGGAGATAAAACCTTTTTTTTTTTGTTTTTGAAAGTTATTTTTATTGAAAGTTTTTCAAAGGTTTGTTACAAAACAAAGCCTATAGGGCATACCCAGGCTTAGATAACAAAAAAAAAAATGCACACATCATAAAACTTGAAAAAACTAAAACAGATGAAATCACTGGGAGTGCTCACAACTACCCCACACACCTGGAGTTGACAGGAGTTGCAGACAAATAGAAGATTCTCATGGGTCTCTTGCCCACCAAGCCATTCAGCCATCAACAAGGTTAAAGAAGAACAAGGTCTTATGAGTGATTATTACTAGACCATTACCATATTCCGAACTATATCTAACAGAGATCATTGGGATGCATTAGATGACTCAGATTCCAGCCATATATGCCAGACCTTTTCAAATTTGGATGGGCACCCTCTGGCAACATACGTAGCTTTATATAAAGGAACCATGGAGTTAACCAAAGATTTCCAAAAATTAAGAGAGGGGGCCAACGCCTGCTTCCAACGCAGGAGTATAGCTTTCCTAGCGTAGAAGAGGAGTAGTCCCATGAGAGTCCTGGTTGCTCGGCGATGAGCCAAATCGCCCACCAAACCCAACAGGCAGGACTCTATTTTTAAGGGAACATGGATTGTAGTGAGGGATTTAATATAAGAGGTGACTTCATTCCAGAAGCTTTGGATTTCAGGACACTTCCAGAACATGTGGATAAAATCAGCTCCAGCGCTCCCACATTTCCAACAAGTTATGAGTGAGTTAGGATATATTTTGGCCAACTTATGTGGAGTCATATACACACAATGTAGTATCTTAAACTGAATCAGGCGATCCCTGACTGAGACCAAATGTGTGAATGGATATTCCCACATGTCCTCCCAGTCCTCCGCCTCCAACCCAGGACACACGCTCCTCCATTTATTAAATAAGCTCTCTAGTCCAAAATGGACTGAAGGTAGAAGGGCTTTGTAGATTGAGGAGGTAAGTTTTCTCAGGGTGGCATCTTGAAGAGCGGATTCTAAGTTGGAACGGAGTAGAGACGGAGGACTGGGGCCAAACTGCGAGTTAAAGGCATGACGGATCTGCAAGTATTTAAAGAAATGTTGGTTGAGGAGCCCAAAACGTTTCTTAAAGGAATCAAAAGAGGGAAAGTGGCCAGCCACTAACAAATGTTCCAGCCTCTTGACCCCCCTTGCTGCCCAGAAGCCCGGGTCAGGGACCGTTAAGAACTGTGGGAGCAGTGGATTAGACCAAAGGGGAACCTCTGGGGACCACGGCTGGGGGTCAGATCGCATCTTGCATACTAAAAGCTGCCAAGCTCTAATCACTGCTTTCATTGATACAGTCAGAGGGAATTGTGACTTGACTCCCCTATATAAGCTGTTCCTCAGAGACTCATAGGACCCCAAATAAGCCGCCTCCAATACCACCGCAGCGTTGGAATCATCCGAGATCGCCCAGTTATGGGCATGATTAAGTAAAGCTGCAAAAAAATATTTTTGGAGATCTGGGCACGCCAGACCTCCTTCCAACCAAGGGCACTTAAGAATGGCTTTGTTCAATCTGGGAGGTTTAACCTTCCATAAGAAGGGGAAAACAATTGAGTCAAATTGGCAAAAGAAGGATTTTGGGATCCACACTGGAGCATGCCTCAGGGCATACAAAAAAACTGGGAGAACCTTCATCTTCACCAAATTAATTCTCCCTATAAGGGAGAGAGAAAGATTATCCCAGGCGCTGAGCCGCTGTTTAAGTTGTGTGAGCAAGGGGAGAAGATTCAGGGGTATAAAATCCGAGACTCTGGGAGAGACGGTAATCCCCAAATAGCGGATGGAGGATGCCCACTGAAGGGGAACCGAGGGCACCGTCTGTCCCAGAGACTGTTGGTCTATAGGCATAATCTGGGATTTACTTCAATTCATTCTCAGACCTGACTGTGCAGAGAAATCCGAGATGATCTCCAAAGCCGCCGTTAACGAGGGACCAGAGTCTCCGAGAAACAACAGGAGGTCGTCCGCATACAGAGCCAGCTTTTCAGTAATCGATCCCACCCTAATCCCCGCCACCGCTTCGGAACTCCACAAGGCCACAGCCAGGGGTTCCATGGCCAGGGCAAACAGGAATGGGGACAATGGACATCCCTGTCTGGTACCCCTCTCAACCGAGAAAGGCGTAGAGAGGTGGCCACCCAATTTAACCTGCGCAGTAGGGGATTTATATAATATTTTTACCCAATTACGGAAAGAGGGGCCAAATCCAAAAGCTCCCAAGACAGCTTGCATAAATTCCCAAGTCACCATGTCGAACGCCTTTTCTATATCAAAAGCGACTATTACATGCGATTGGGAGGGGGAGGAAGAGGGGAGCTGTAAATGAGTAAAAACTCGTCTTAGATTAATGTCAGTGGATTTGCCAGGCATAAAAGCCCATTTGGTCTATGTTTATTAAGCCAGGCAGCACACCCACCAGTCTGTTAGCCAAGACCTTAGCTAAAATGTTTAAATCACAGTTAAGCAGTGAAATGGGACGGTAGGAAGCGCAGTGCCTAGGGTCCTTACCGGGCTTAGGGAGCAGAACAATATGAGCATTGTACATGGACGGGGGGAGGGATCCTGAATCAAAGCAATGGGTGTACAGCTTTTGCAATCTAGGGGCTAGCTTTGCTGCATACTGTCGATACCAATCGCCAGGGAGCCCATCCGGACCAGGGGTGTTCGAGGGAGGGAGGGATGCAATAGCCAACTCCACTTCTTGAACGGAGATTGGTGCATCCAGTCGCCCCACCTCCTCCTCCAACAACAGCGGGAGAGATAATTTTTGCAGCTCAGATAGAATATTATCTGAGGGAAGACATTGTGGTTTCCGATAGAGCTCCACAAAGAAGGCACCAAACTCCTGTAGGATGGCCTCAGGAGTATCTATACTTCCACCATCCTCAGACAAAAGTCCGGGGACCATCGTCTGATAATGGGGCTCAGCCACCAAATTGGCCAGAAGGCGACCATTTTTGTCCCCAGACTCGAACAGTGTGCCCGCCAACACCTTAGCATCTGAGTGAGTGAGAGAGGTAAAATGTATATTCAGCTCTCTTCTGGCCTGGGCCAAGCTTAAAAAAGTATCTGGGGAGGGATAGTCAGCAAAGGCTGTGGAGGCGTCAGCCTCCTGAAATTCCAGCTGAGTTGTTTTGGTATTGTGATCGATTCGTACAGATTTAATAGCTGCAATGTAACCTCCTCTAATCGTGGCCTTAAAGGCGTCCCAGACCATCGCAGGCGAGGAGGAATCTTCATTAATCGACCAATAAAGGTCTATTTGTGGACTAATTAATTCAGACACCTTCTCATCCTGAATCCATTTAGGTGCTAGTCTCCAGGCTCCGGAATCTCGCCGCTCCCCCACCTGAAGATTTACCTCCATGGGAGAGTGGTCCGAGAGTCCCGCCGGAAGGTACGAAGCTCCCGAGAGCTTGCTTAGGACTTGGGTATTACCAAAATAAAGATCTATCCTCGAACCAGACCTATGGGTAGATGACATACAGGAGAACGCTTTAACATCAGCATGTTTCCAACGCCACAACTCCTCGAGACCAAAGGTGTCAGCCCATCCCTTCAGTTCCGCAGAGGACGTGCGATTAGGGTTAGAGGAGTCTAAAGCTACATCTAGAGCTGCATTAAAGTCACCAGCAATAATCACATGAGCAGGTAGTAGAGGGGCCAATTTTTCATAAATAGTATATAATAAACTATGAGCCGCCGGTGGGGGTAAATATACATTAACTAAAGCCCACTTTATGGAGTAGAATTCAATCAGGAGAATAATAAACCTCCCACCAGGATCTAGGACAGTTTTGAGGATGTTGCAAGGAAGGGATTTGTTGATAAGAATGGATACCCCTCTGGAATAAGAGGAGTATGTGGCGTGGAAGGCCTGCCGCACCCAAGGCTTACGCAGGGCCAGAATCTTGGAACCGGTGAGATGTGTCTCCTGCAAAAAAAAGATGTGTGGTTTGTGAGAGGATAGATATTTGAAGACTAGGGACTGTTTGAATTTATCATTGAGACCCCGCAAATTCCATGAAACCAAGTTAACCCCCGAGAGAGCCATGAATACCAGACTGTGTACATATAACCTGAGAATGTAACCTTACCTGAGAACCCCCACTGAATGGATACAGATAGTAGCATGGTAGGCTTACCCTGAAACCATTCATATAGAGAGTCATGAGCACACCAATAACACAGAACAGTAGGAACATATTAACAAACTCCCTACTAACTAGCCAAAACCCCAACAGAACTAGGCTAGAAGTTTTCAGTCCCGGAACAATAAAACAAAGCAGAGTGAAGGAGAGTTTCCTGTTAATCCCGATAGGTGATCTCCAGTGTGCTGTTCCACACCAAGACCAAAGTCACTTCTTGAAAAAGGGAGATGAGGGGAGAACCGGAAGAAATTCCTCCACTGCAAAAGGGAGAGCCAGATGTAACTTAGTGTTCTAATCTGCTCGGCAGCTCTGTCGGGACAGGATGGGAACATAGGATAAAATCACGGATAGATCTGAGAACTTGAATTACGCCATGGGGGAGTCGAATATCAGTATCCAGATAAGGCTTATTTCAGAGTGTTCAACCAATCGTCCGCTTCAGATGGATTCTCAAAAAAGCAAACCGACCCATTGTACGGGACCCTGAGACGGCTGGGGTACAGCATGCTGTATTTGATGTCTCTCTCGCTAAGACGCTTGCGGACCTCATTAAACGTTTTCCTCTTGCGCTGCAACTCCGCAGAGAAATCCGGAAAAAGCATAATAGTAGAGCTGCCATGAGTGAGGGTAGGGTGCCTGCGAGCTTCGGAAAGGATTTTATCTCGGTCTCTGAAGTTGAGGAACCGGACCAGGAAGGGTCTCGGGTTAGCACCAGGGATGGCTCGGCCCGTAGGCACCCGATGGGCGCGTTCCACCACGTAGGTCGGGGGGAGATTTGTAAGGCCCAAGAGAACCTTGAAGAAATCTTCAGCAAAAATTGTAGGGTGGTCCCCCTCCTCTCCCTCAGCAAGGCCCAGTACCCGGACATTATTGCGTCTGGCCCTGTTTTCAGCATCATCTGATTTGGAGACAAGCATCTGGACTGTGCTCTGTAGGTCCGAAATAGTATTCGTATGGGAGACTGTAAGATCCTCAGTGGCAGAGATCCTGGCTTCTGATTCTGACAGTCTGCCTCTGATTTTGTCTAGGTCATTTCTTATGAGAGTACATTCTTCAGCCAAATGATCTATTCTGACCAGCATAGCAGAACTACTTTGTTCAATAGCAGCTAGGATAACTGCAGTGCTGTCCTCGGGCAGAGGGGGAGAAGCGGGACCCCCAGAGGAAGGCCCCGGCTCCATAGATAGTTCAGTCAGTAATGCCTGCAGTTTGCCCACTAGCGAGGACTTAGACAGTGACACAGGGGCTGGAGATGGAGGTGCAGGCGTGCAGGATTTCTTCACCTTACTCTTGGAGCCCATGAGAGGGAGAGTCCAGTGTAATATAGAACAAATATAGAAGGTGAGAGCACTCCCGCATATATATATTATATAATAGCACTGAGTCCACTGCAGAAAATGGTATGACTATGGCTGCACCCTGCAAGCTAGGAAAGCGAGGGTCAGGTAAACACAGGAGAAATACAGAGGTGGGTAGGTGGATCCCCACCGACTGAAGAGCACCAGGGCCTGGAAAGATAGGGAACTCACTAGAGTTGCACCAAGTCCCCCAATTTGGTCCCACAGGGGCCCAATCACCAAAATCAAACTCCAAGGTAGATGCAGGCAGGCCAATACACAGCACAGAGGGTAGTAGATAGCTTCTGAGAAGTAAGGACAGCAGGGAAAGCAGGCAGCCTCATGGACAAGATGAATGCAGGATCAGTTCCTTCCTCCCCTCCAGCAGTGTACATTAAAGGTCCTGGGCCACCACTCCCCTCCCCAGCACTGCACACAGGTCACAGGCCACCCCAGGCACAATGAGGGATCTGGTCAGATGAAAGGATTCGGCCCCAGGGAACCGCCGGATCGCGGCCGCTCCGGCCGTCTTCCAAAACTGAGGCCGCGGCTTTTCAGGCCCGACTAGGCCGCAACTTAAAAAAGTTTGTCCGGACAAGAAATAACCCCCCAGGACTGTGGACCAGGTGTAGCAGGAGGTATATTTGAAATATGAGCGCAATCCAGCTCTCAGAGGCCATGGATTACTCAGGATTGTAAAGGATAATGATGGAGCTCACCCAAAGAACGTCCACCGCCGGTCACATCCGGACACGCCCCCCAGAGATAAAACTTTTTTTAGGTACATTAGTGATAGAAGGAAAAAATACAATGGGATCACCAAAATGAAAACTGGGCACAACACATATGTTGAGGGAGACCAGGATGTAGCAAACCATTTAAACAATTACTTTTGTTCAGTCTTCTCAGAAAGAGACTGCACCAGCGGCAGCTGGTGTGTGAGGGGCGCTGGGGCGCCGCCTCCCAGCCGGCAAAAGAAGAAAAAAAAAAAAGTCAACCCCGCCCACCTGCAGGTGGCGCCGGTACATTGACTTTTTTTTTTTTTTTGGCTCCTTGGCTGTCACATGACAGCCAAGTAGTGAGCCTATTGGCTGGCCATTAAAAGCTATGAGTGTGCGCTGAACGGGCGCACACTCATAGCTTGATTGGCTGCCCTGAGCCTCCGCTCAGGGTGATTGGATGCCTAGCCGGGGGCAGGTCACTGTGGGAGTGGAGGTGACTTCCGCTCCCACAGAGACCATGAGCGCCGGGGACCGACGAGGGGGGGACAGCCGCTCTCCGTGTGCCGAACTCTGCAGACTCCAGCGCGCTCTCGCATGCCGAATCTCTGCAACAGTCCTGCCTGCTGGATGGGGTAAGTGCGTGGGGGGAGAACGACTCTGAAATGTACCCCACCTGTGTCACTGGCTGCAAACTGCCCCCACCTGTGTCACTGGCTGCAAACTGCCCCTCCTGTGTCACTGGCTGCAAACTGGTGTGTCCACCCGGTCAAACGTCGGTCACTGTGTCCTCCCCGTCAAACGTCGGTCACTGTGTCCACCCCCGTCAAACGTCGGTC
>BLSH010131036.1:320102-330248 GCA_018402905.1 Glandirana rugosa | reverse complement strand
TTTTTGTGGGCAGAGCGGTTCTATCTAGTAGCTTATTGTTTTGGAAGAAGTGATAGGCACGTATTTCCTTATGTGGCCACATGTCTTTCAAAAAATTCTCTGACATACCTGGAGGGAAGGTGGGGTTAAATTTTAGGGATGTGAGCGGGCCTGGGGTAGATGATATTTTAAGCGTTTTGCATGTTGTTTTGAAACAGAGAAGCGTAGTGTTTATGAGTGGGTGAGACTTGAGGTTTGAGGGTATGTCCGATGTCAATAGCCAGGGTGAGGATTGTATTGGGAGAGGGGAGAAGGAGTTTTCTAGGGCTACCCAGTCCTTGTGTGGTCCATGTAGCGACCAATCTACTATTCTGGCTAGGTGGCTCGCCCAGTAGTAGTATTGGAGGTTTGGGAGGCCTATACCTCCTTTTGCTTTGGGTTTTGATAATTGTCTGAAGGGAATTCTGGCCCTTTTTTGATTCCATAGAAAACTGGAGCACGCTTTGTTGAAAGATTGGAAAAAGGAAGGCGGGATTTTGATGGTGATGGTCTGGAAAAAGTAGAGCAGGCGGGGAAAACATTCATTTTCATAATTGCGGCTCTACCGAACCAGAAGAATTGGGCTTTGTTCCATTTATCTAGATCGCTGATGATTGTTTTCAAAGTGGGTATGTAGTTTTTGGAGAAAATGTCAGCGATGTTTGGTGTTAGATTGATTCCTAAGTATTTAATGTGGTCTCGGGCCCAGTGGAAGGGGAAATTACGTTTGCATTGTAGGGCTATTTCTTCACGAAGGGATATGTTTAGTGCTTGGGATTTATTATAGTTGATTTTGAAGTTGGAGATGTGGCAAAATTGGTCTAGTTCTTTTAAGAGATTGGGTAGGGATATATGTGGTTCTTGTAAGAATAGCAAAATATCATCAGCAAAAGCTGCGATTTTGTACGTATGATTGGCTATTGGAATGCCTCGTATATTGTTGTTAGTTTGGAGGCAGTTCAGGAAGGGTTCAAGTGTCAGAACGAAGAGGATCGGGGATAGCGGGCATCCCTGTCTCGTCCCATTTTTTATGGAGAAGGCGTTTGACAGGTGTCCGTTAATCCTAACTTTTGCGGACGGGGTTGTGTATAGGGACATGATTGCATTGAACATCCAGTCTCGGATGCCCAGCCTTCGTAAGACTGCACCTAAATAGTCCCAGGACAACCTGTCAAACGCCTTCTCCGCGTCTAGTGAGAGGAAGAACCCCTTCTGATTGTGGGACTTGAGCCAGTGTTGGATATTTAGAGCTTTGATCGTGTTGTCCCTGGCTTCTCTACCAGGGATGAAGCCTACTTGGTGTTTTCCAATAAGGAATGGCAGTAGGGGCAGTATTCGATTGGCTAGGATTTTAGCATAAATTTTGATGTCAACGTTGAGAAGGGATATGGGTCTGTAATTGGCTGTTGAGGTGGCGTCTTTATCTTCCTTTGGTATCACCGTTATGTGGGCTTCTAGTAGTCTGGTTTTGGGGGCGTTTGAGGTGGGGATAGAGTTGAAGGCTTTAAGAAAGTGGGGTTGTAGTGTATCCGTGTATGTCTTGAAGTATGCGGAAGATAGTCCATCTGGGCCTGGGCTTTTGCCATTTTTAAGTTGTTTAATCGCTGTCTTGTATTCTGTTATAGAGATGGGGTTTTCTAGCGCTTGGGAGTCTTCTGGATGGATTTGGTTAGGGCAGTGCTTTTCAAGAAAATTTGTAATTGTGGCTGTTCGGGTCTGTGTATCTCTATCTCTTGTGGTCGTATTAGGAAGGTTATATAGATTGGTGTAATATTTTTCAAATTGGGTTGCTATATCGATGGTGTTTGACAGGGGTTTCCCTTGGGTGTCTTGTATTGTGTGAATAGTTGTATTTGATTTTTTAGAGTGGAGCGCTCTGGCTAGGTATCTTCCACTTTTATTGCCAAATTCGTAGAAAAGCTTTTGTTGTAGGGTGAATTGTCGTCTGGTTTTGCGGAGTAACTCCTCTTTTAGTAGCTGTCTTTGTGTCATGAGTTCTGGGAGTATTTGGAGGGCTAGTGATTTTTTGTGTTCCTGTTCGAGTCTTTTAATTTTGTCTAAAAGGTCTGAGATGACCTTTTGGCGGATTTTTTTGTTTGGCCGCTTTCAATGCTATCATTTTACCTCTGACTACACATTTGTGTGCTTCCCACTGTGTGAGTGGGGAGGTGTCTGGTGTGTCGTTGTTGTTGAAATAATCTTGAATGGTTTCTCTGATGTCTTGCGCATCTTTTTCTGAGGTTAATAGGGAGGCGTCCAGTCGCCAGATTTTGGTGAATGGGGTAATTTCTGGGAATGTTAGGGTCATTGAGATGGGATGATGGTCAGAGAGGACCATTGGTTCAATTGTCGTCGCCGTTAGGAATGGCAGGTCTTTTTGGGAGAGGAATAGGTAATCTATTCTTGAGTATTTATCGTGGGGTGAGGAGTAAAATGTATAGTCTTTGTCGGTAGGGCGGAGTGTTCTCCAGGAGTCATGTAGGAGAAGACTCTGGAGTTGTAGTTTGATTTGTTTCAAAGCCTTGAATGGTAGGGATGTTGCACCATTTGAGGTGTCAAGTAGTGGCGATAGTGCTACATTAAAGTCGCCTCCCATTATAGTAAGTCCGGATTGGAATTCTGCTAAATGCTGTACGATGGATCTGAAGAAAGAGACTTGGGCAAAATTGGGGCTATATATATTTGCTAGTGTTACGGGCGGCCTTGTATGAGACCTTTTAAGAAGATACATCTTCCATCTTCTTCTATGTGTGTGTCTATAGGGGTCCAATCAAGGTTTTTGGATAGGAGGATAGACACTCCCTTGGTTTTTGCATGTGGGTTAGTGGCATGGTAAACTGTCGGGAAGTAGCGGTTTGTTAATTTGGGAATTTTCCGCGATATAAAATGTGTTTCTTGTATGAAAGCAATGTCTGTTTTAAGCTTATTCATCAGGTGTAGAACCTGGCTGCGTTTCTCAGGTATATTGAGACCTTGGGCATTGAGGGAGACAGTTTTTAGAGTAGTGTGTTTGGTTTGGGGCCGTATGTCTGGCATCTTGTTTGTTTGAGGATATATGGGTTAATTAGGGGGAGTGTGTCTTGTGTTGGGTGGTTGATGTGAGTATGTATGATAGGGTTCTAGCCCTGTATTCTGGCACTGGGGCTGGCTGGATGAGACGGTGTCTGGACCCGAGTGGTGGGGGTCTATTGGCTGTTGTGGGGGAGGGGTGGGAGTAGGGAGTAAGGGGGTAGGGGTGGGGTTCACGGGGTAGAGTTGGGTTCAAGGGGTAGGGGTGATCCGGAGGAGGAGTCTACGTATAGGCTCCTTGTAGTGGAAGTGTATTCCGGTAGTGGTTGACAGGGAGGTGTGTCACCCTGTCTTGTGGGAGAGTGGTAGGCGGTGGAGAGGATGTACGGTGTGTGTGGTATCAGTGGTTACTCCTGGGGCACCTGGGAAACTAGGTTTTGGAGTGAGGATTTTGGTTGAGCCGTAGAAGTTGGGTAATCTGCTATCTTAACCTGTTGTTTCTTCTGAGTTCAGGTGGGTCAGTTAGTAGCATGGTTGCATGTTTTGTGTGGCTGCAGAGGCACTGTGTTGGCGTTGTCTGTCTGGGGAGGAGGGGGATAAGGTTAGGATTCGAGTCGGGGTATTAAGTCTGTTAGGATACATGTTTTGTGTTTGATGATTGGGTGTTTGAATTTATTCTCTTTTTTCTGTTGAGGGGGGTTTAGCTTTTGTGGGGATGGTCAGTAGGTCGCTTGTCGTCATGTCATTTGAAGTGCATTAAGGTATTCAATATGCATATATTTTCCGTATGTAATCTTAAACAACAGGAGGGGCGAGTCCACCTGGAGCAGAGCTGAGCGACTATGCATTTGGGTCTTGTTGTGATATTATTTAGTATGAATGAGAGAGTATGTATTGTGTCACCTATTACGGTGCGTGGGATATCTGTTCCCCATTTTGTTTGATATGTTATAGTTTTGTTTGGGAGGGATGGGGACAGTCGCCCGGCTCTGCTCCACGCGGAGAACCCGTATTGTAGTAACATCATATTTTAACATATATGTATTGGAGGGCTATGCCCTTTTCAACAACTAGAACATATAACCATTTTAAAACAAGGGTGTAAACATATAAAGCAAAAATACTGGTATGGGTGGCTGTATCTCTACCTTCAATAAGGGGTTTGCAGGCTGGTGGTAAAACCCATTGTGTATACCAATTTGTTGAGAATTGACTGGGTAGGGGTGGGGGGCCGTTTAGAGTCTACAAGTTGAGTGGCTGACTGGGGGGTAGAGGTATGGGTGAGGTATTTGGGTTGAGTTCAGTTTTTGTTCGTTAGTCTCTTGAGCAGGTATCGTAGACAACTTGTGAGACTTGGGCATCTGGTGATGGGAGGGTGAAGCGAAGGTGTAATTAGGTTACCTGCAGGTTGCGGGCTGCGGGGAGGGTGGGTCTCGATGACAAGGAAGAAGCGTTCCTCAGTGTATGTCCATTTTGACTGCAGGCAAAGTGCATGATGGTCTCACGGTTTGTGGATACGCTGGCATCTGCATCTCGTGAGGCCTGTAAAAACGAGATCAATAAAGGAGAGAGGGGGAGGGAAGATAACAGAGGGGGGTATGAAGAGGTAGGGTGGTACTGGGATAAAGAGGAAAGGGAAGGATTTTCAGACAGGGAGAGAGAGGTGTGAGGGCTGGTCTTGCTGAAGCTCTGTAGCTTGTCTTTCCTTTGCAGATCTGTAGTGTCTAGTGCACTTGGTGGGTTTCTTGCGGGTTAAGTGTTGGTATCAGGGTTGGCTGGGTAGGTCTGGCGTATTCAGTTGCGGGGGAGATCTTTGACGGCTTCGAATCATTCTGTATGTTTTAGTCTTGTCTGGGTCTTCTGTGGGCCGGGGAAGCAGTGGGGCTGCTGTTAGACGTGTTTCTGGCTGCTGACGCGTTGGTGTTTCTTGGGGATGCAGATCTCCTGCGTCTGATATGGAAGTCGTCGCGGACTGGGATAGCATCCGTGGAGGCTGTTCTTCTTAGGCTTCCCTGGTTATTGCAGCTGTACCAGTCTGGGAGATCTAGATGGGGGAGATTGAATGTGTCGCAGAATGAAGGCAGGTCCTCCCTGAAGCGTATGTTTGCTGAGCGATTCTGGAAGGATGCTGATAAGCAGAACGGGAATTTCCAACGGTATTGGATGCCCTTTTCTCGTAGAAGGTCTAGAAGCGGGCGTAGTATTCTTCTATTTTGAAGCGTGATAGGCGAAAGATCTTGGAAGAGCTTTATGTCTGTGCCGCGGTATAGTAGGGATTGGCGGTCTCTCGCTCTGCGAAGAATTTCTTCCTTTAGTATGAAGTTGACCAAACAGCATATCACGTCTCTCGGGGGGTCTGTGTCTCGTCTTCTGGGTTTCAGGGCTCTATGAACGCGTTCGATTTCAATTGGCATTTCAGATGGTCTACCGAGCAGGTCGTTAAAAATGGCGGTGGTCGCGTGGGCGATATGGGTTTGTTTGACCGTCTCGGGGATACCTCTGAGCCTTATGTTGTGCCGGCGTCCCCGGTTTTCCACGTCTTCTAGATGTCTCTGCATTTCTCTGATTTGGATGTTTTGGGATTGTACAGACTCTTGAAGTTGCTGGATTGCTGAGTTATGTACTGCTGTTGTTTCTTCTATGTCTTCAAGTCTGTTGTTCATCTCATGTATGTCCCTTCTCAGGTCTGTAATGGCGGCGGTCATTGCAGCGGTCAGTGAAGCTTTAATGTCTTCTGCTACTGACCTGAGGTCCTCCATCGCTAGTGGCCTTGCCCTGGGTGACTGCTGATGGTGGGAGTCGTTGTGTTGTCTTCCAGGCGGGCTTAGGCTGGTGGATCGTGGTGCGGCCTGGTAGGCCCGATCTGGAGCCGGGGGCTCGCGTGATTGCGAGCGGAAGAGTTCCGGGATGCTACGGCCGGTGCGAGCGTTCGTCCTCCTCGGGGAGCGCGATCGTGCCGGGGAGGGTTCCCTGGATGTTTTACCCATTTTGGGGCTTTGTAGTACTGCTGAAGGGCTCTCTAATGTGGCTTACTTGTCCCGGTGCTCAGGAGCTCTGAGTTCAGGCGTCCATTCCTCTCCGACGCCAGGCCACGCCCCACTGTGTTCTAACTGTAGGGGGGATGGGCTGCCAGGGACATGGAAGAGATCACTGTTTACAAAGGCAGATCCCCGTTCCGCCTCTGTACTAGGCGATCGCAGGTCGTCGGCAAACATTATGTCCGCTATAGGGAACCAAAGAGTACGACAGCTACAGCAACTAGTCAGGTCCTTCGGTAGAAAGGGGGCCGGTGCTCTGACTCCTTTCCTACCTGTCTGTCTCCTCCAGTCACTGTGAGCAGACTAGTGTTCCAAAGATCTAAGGCCTGATCACTAGGTAGAGGAAGGCAGGAGTAAAGAGCACACATGGGGGTTGATTTACTAAAGCTGGTGAGTGCAAAAAACGGTGCAGCTGTGCATGCTAGCCAATCAGCTTCTAACCTCAGCTTGTTCAATCAAGCTTTGACAATAAAACCTTGAAGCTGATTGGTTTCTGTTTGGAGCTGCACCAAATTTTGCACTTTTAAGCTTTAGTAAATCAACCCCATGGTGTCTGCTATGTGCTCCATGGGACATTCTGTTACTGGCAGTGAGGTAGCAGAGGTACACTGGACTGCTGGCATAGGTGATGGCTCTGTAAGTCCCTCCAAGTGCAAACAACTCAGTTACAAGAGTGTAGTGACATGGGACAGAACATCTTAAGGAGAAACTCTGCACATACACTACACACAAGTGGTTCATTTCTGAGTCAGTGACTGCCTTAAGGTTTAATTCATCACATGATGGCAGCCAACACCTGGTCCTGGGCATTGGTGAGCACACCTTCAGGTGAGGTGTTACCCCATATGCACATGTAGCGCCCCCATAGGGTAGGTGCTTTACTTTTGTCGATTTTTGGTAGGTGAGGAAAAATCTAGTCAGGCCTGACTGTAAGTGCAGGCCTGAATGTTTTGATCTGGACTGGGAGTGGCTCAGGGGAGGGGCTGGAGATGGAGGGAAGGGACACTTTTTGGAGATTCTTCCCCTTGAGCTGGGAAAGCTCTAGAAGGGGGATGAATGAGGAGGTGTCATTTCCTGATGTATGACAAGGAGCCCTGACCAATCCATAGGCTGGATTGGGCAGGGGGCAGACCTCCTTAAATACAGCTATCAGCCAACAGGGGTTAGGAGAATGTCGGGTGGAAGAGATGGGGATGTAGCTGGAGCTGTGGAACAGACCCCGCCTGGGAGGGGAGCCCCCAGTCTGGGGGAGGTGAACCTGAGGCCTGTGGCTTGGGTGCAGCCAGGAGCGGTAGTCGGCTCCTGGGGTGGCACAAGGAAGCACGATAGCAGCTGAAGTCTACATGGAAAGAGACTCTTTAAGTGGCTTTGTTATCATGACTGGGCATTTATTGACATCCTCAGGATAACCCGCGATCACGGCGATCGGTGGTGTGGTGGGTCAGTCTGACCCACCGCATTACCGATCTCAGTAAAGAGCTTCCATCAGTACCTGATCATCTGTGACCAATCACGACTGGTCACAGTGTAAACAGGAAGAGCAGTTTATCGGCTTTTCCTCTACTCGCATCCGCAGACGTGAGTAGAGGAGAGCCGATCGGCTGCTCTCCTGACAGGGGGGTCTGCACTGAAAGTTTATCAGTGCAGCCCCCCCTAGGATCGCTACACTGGACCACCAGGGAGCCCGCCCAGGACCACCAGGGAGCCCATCCAGGGACATCATCAGGAGGCCGCTTAGGGACCACCAGGGAGACGTTCTGGAGGCCACCCAGGGACCACCAGGGAGCCCACCCTAGACCATCAGGTAAGGAGTGTACAGTGCACTGTAGGGATGGCACTTTGCCCATATGTGATGCCTGCCAGTGACATCCCTAACAGTGCTATATCTCAGTGCCATGTACCAGTGCCCACCAGTGCCATGTACCAGTGCCCACCAGTGCCACCTGTCAGTGCCCACCAGTGACACCCATCAGTGCCACCTATCAGTGCCCATCGGTGCCACCTATTAGTGCCCATCAGTGCCACCTATCAGTGCCCAGAACCACCTATCAGTGCCCATCAGTGCTGCATATCAGTGCCACCTATCAGTGCCCATCAGTACTGTTTATCAGTGCCGCCTATCAGTGCTGCATATACGTGCCTCATCATCAGTGCCCATCAGTGCCACCTTATCAGTGCCAATCTGTGCTGCCTCATCAGTGCCTTTTAGTGTAGCCTCATCAGTGCTAATCAGTGTAGCCACATCAGTGAAGGAGCAAATGTACTTATTTGCAAAATTTTGTGACAGAAACAAAGAAAAACGTTTTTTTTTTTTAATTTCCAGTCTTTTTTTATTTGTAGCGCAAAAAATAAAAACCGCAGAAGTGATCAAATACCACCAAAAGAAAGCTCTATTTGTGGGAACAAAATGATAAAAATTTTGTTTGGGTACAGTGTTGCAAGTGTTGCCTGACCGCGCAATTGTCATTCAAAATGCAGTGCTGAAAGCTGAAAATTGGTCTGGCCGGGAAGGGTGGTAAGTGCCTGGTATTGAAGTGATTAAAGGATCCACCAAATAGTCGGTGAGTGGCGGCCCCTGGGAGTTGGATGAGAAGGCTGAGACAGTCTGGGAGGAGAGCAAGCAGTCTGTAGAGGTCGGGAGGAGCCAACCAAAGGGGAGGATAGCCATTAGACCGCAGGACAGGCCGGATGGGTCTGGAAGATGGGTGGGCTGGAAGTTGTAGTTCACCCAAGACCCATCTAGCACCAACGTACTTAGCTACACAAGAGAGGGTCCATGGTTTCACGGATGGAAACCTGTGATTCTTACCCACAAAGAGTGGTCCCGAGGCCTTGCTAGCGGTTGCAGCAGGCCTCACCATATGCTAGCTGTGGTGAAGAAGAAGTGTCATGGAGATCTGATAAATTTCCTTTCGGACCAGGGAGAAAGCAGTGTAACGGTCAGCAAGTGAGTGCTGGAGAGATGAGAGGAGAAGAGTAACGGTCAGCAAGTAGTGTGCTGGAGGAGAAGAAGTGTATATACCGGAGGTGTATAGAGTAAGGTCCCATGTCCAATTACTGGGCATCCCACAGTCATCCCTAATCCCTATCCAAGTTCAATCCCTTTATAAAACAACAAAACAAAGTACCGGCCTGTTCAGTGACTCTTGGTGTGTGGAAATCGTGTGATTGAGGGCAGCTATTTTTGTAAATTTTCAGCTGGGGACCAACTGTTTGGGGGGGTTAGTGTAACGCCCCCATAGTGTAGGTGCTTTACTTTTGTAGATTTTTGGTAGGTGAGGAAAAGTCTAGTCAGGTCTGACTGTAAGTGCAAGTCTGAATGTTTTAATCTGGGCTGGGAGTGGCTCAGGGGAGGGGCTGGAGATGGAGGGAAGGGACACTCCTTGGAGATTCCTCCCCTTGAGCTGGAAAAGCTCTAGAAGGGGGATGGATAAGGAGGTGTCATTTCCTGAGGTATGACAAGGAGTCCTGACCAATCCATAATCTAGATTGGGCAGGGGGCAGACCTCCTTAAATACAGCTATCAGCCAGCAGGGGTCAGGAGAGTGTCGGCTGGAAGATATGAGGATGTAGCTGGAGCTGCGGATCAGGCCTCGCCCGGGAGGGGAGCCCCCGGTCTGGGGGGGGGGGGGCTGGTGAACATGAGGCCTGGGGCTTGCGTGCAGCCAGGAGCGGGTGTCGGCTCCTGGGGTGGCACACTGAAGCAGGAGAGCAGCTGAGGTCTACATGTAAAGAAACTCTTTAACCTCCTCCCATCCGCGCCATAGCCGAATGACGGCTACAGCGCGGCTCTAAAATGCCGGGAGGACGTCTATAGACGTCCTCCCATTTGGCTCGTACTGGGCGCGCTCCCGCGGGTTGGGCGGACCCGATGTCCGCCGGAGACCCGCAATCTCCTTACAGAGAGGAGGAACGGGGAACCGCCGTTCTGTGAGGGGGGGCATGCCAGATCTACTGATCCCTGTCACTGGGATCAGTTAGATCTGTCATGCCCCTGTCAACCCCGCCCCCCCCACAGTTAGAACACACCCAGGAGAAATGTACATCTGGAGTCGACGAGAGGACGAAGTCACACGGTGGG
>BLSH010131036.1:296536-317157 GCA_018402905.1 Glandirana rugosa | reverse complement strand
CCTCCGTGCTGCTCCTATACCCCTCCGTTCTACAGCCCCCCTCTGTGTTTGCTCCGATCCCCCTCTGTGCTGCTCCGAATCCCTCTGTTCTTCAGCCCTCCTCTGTATTTGCTCCGATCCCCCTCTGTGCTGTTCTGATCCCCCTCCGTTCTCCATTCCCCCTCCTTGCTCATCTGGTCCCCTTCCGCTCTCCTCCACCCCCTCTTTCCTTGATTGTTCAGGATGGAGGGAGGAGGAAGGAGCCGGTAAATCTGTCATTTACTGGCTCCTTCCTTTTCTGAATAAACAGGGTCACTGACTCTGTTCAATCATAGCTGTCACTGAGCTTGTAAACTGTGTTTACAATGCTTCAGCGTATGAATGGGGAGAAGCCACTGTCTCCTCTCCATTCATCTTCAATGCAGCTGAGGCTGCCGAGAAAGGGACTAGGAAATCTGTGTCTCAAAAAATAAATAAATAAAAAATAAACTAAAAAAAAAGAATTGTAATAAATACATATCTAAAAGATTAAATTATAAAAATAATATAAATAAAATAAAAAACACACTGACACCGTCCACCGTCCACCCCCCCCAAAAAAAAGAGGAAGCAATGTAAAAAAAAATAAAAAAAAATAGTAAAAAACAAATAGAATAAAATACTACTGACACAGTCCACACGTCATCAGTGCTACATATTAGTGCCACTGTCACATGATCAATCACTGGGCACCCCACAGTCATCCCTAATCCCTATCCAAGTTCAACCCCTAAATAAGTAAAAAAAGTATCGGCAATTGGTATCGGCGAGAACTTGAAAAAAGTATCGGTACTTGTACTCAGTCTTAATAAAATGGTATCGGAACAACCCTAACCAAAACGTCACTGTCTGTTTTCTGGTCTACAGTGCTAATAAAGGGTTGTAAAAGTCATCAAATACCTTCATTTGTAAATGTATACAAAGCATGGCAACTGTTAATAACTCTTCAGTTCAGGTTAGCTTTAAAAGAGAAGTTTGGAAAAAATAAATTATACTCACCGATGCTGCATCTGTCCCCCGCCACCTCTGAATTGAGAACTAATAATCAAAGACTTCTGATCACTTTGTCCTCCTCTCCACTCTGAACAAAGATCGGTGAAAATCAATCATCGGTTCTCTGCTCTGCCCCTCCAGCGCTTACTGGAGCACTGGGTTGTGGAGGGGCGAGAGGCCGGCTCAGGCTCTCAGCAGCTCTCTGAGAGGCTAAGCAAGCATGCCGTGTATGAACAGCTTAGCATACATTTATGGCACTGCTCTGTGCTGTTATTATGTGACTCCCATGTGCATGCGTGGGAGCGACATCATCTCAGCCCAACTGTTCAACCAGCTGAACAGAGTGAACCTGGAAGGAAGACCATTAGAAAATGGAAGTCCCTGTGACCAGAAGGAGTGCTGACAGCACAGCGTAATCTGTTAATAAGCTGTGCATACTGGCGTATTATGGCATAAATCTCCTAGGAGCTCATGTATTTAAACAAATATAGCACAGTTTAATTCTGCTTTAAAGGGTTACTCCACTTACTATTGTAATTGAATGTTATTAAAAATTACCCTTTTGTTTCAATCTGTAGCTCCATAATTTTCTGTAAAGTGCAATGCAATATGGCTACTTGGAGGTGTTCTGTTCACAGAATGTCCCCCAGAAACATAATTTTCTGCTTGTGTGATTGGATCATTGATTACATTAGTGATACACTAAGACACAAGTCAGTTATCCCCTGCAACAAAAATGTCATTTTTGGTGAGATACTCCTAATAGGAAATCACGTATAAAAGGATGCAGACCCTGCAATTTTCCTCATTAATGCCCTGCTGGTGCAGCAGCTGGTTGATAATTATAAAACCACTCCCATTAACTTACCACATGTACTCAGACAACCACACAGGGATTTCTTCAGAATAACAAAAGGTAGGAATCTACAACAAAGTTTGTTAAAATGCTTGTAATGTACATAGATCACCCAGAGGGGAATGTTTTTTCTCAACAAAAGTGGAGTTACTTTTTAAGTCTAGGTCAATTCCTGACAATTTTAGACAGGGCCGTCTTTAATATTGATTGGGCCCTGGGCAAACATTTTCTTGCCCCCCCCCCCCTCCATTCTGATACATACAAAAATAACAGGTAGACTCTAAATCCATTTACTGCAGCAGATCATGCAGCGATTGAAATTTGTTGCAAGAGATTAAAGCCTATCCTTACTGCTCACTGATTGGTTGCTAGAGGTTATTGCATATTATTACCGCTCACTGATTAGTTGCTAGAGATTATAGCACATCATTACCGCTCACTAATTAATTGCAAGAGATTACAGCAGATCACTGCTGTTCATTGATTGGTTGCTACAGGTTACTGTACATCATTACCACTCACTGAGCAGTGGATCAATCCCAAATAAATGAGCAAGTAAAGCAGCACATTAATACACATACTGCAGGAGAGGGTCGAAAATTGCAGAGGGTCAGAGACTGCAGACATAGTACAGGAGAGGGTCAGAGATTGCAGACATACTACATGAGATAATCAGAGACTGCGGACATACAGCAGGAGATAATCAGAGACTGCAGACATACTGCAGGAGACAATCAGAGATTGCAGACATACTGCAGGAGATAATCAGAGACTGCAGACATACAGCAGGAGATAATCAGAGACTGCAGACATACTGCAGGAGACAATCAGAGATTGCAGACATACGGCAGGAGACAATCAGAGATTGCAGACATACTGCAGGAGATAGTCAGAGATTGCAGGCATACAGCAGGAGATAATCAGAGACTGCAGACATACTGCAGGACACAATCTGAGACTGCAGATATACTACAGGAGACAATCTGAGACTGCGCACATACTACAGGAGACAATCTGAGACTGCAGATATAGTACAGGAGACAATCTGAGATTGTGGACATAGTACAGGAGACAATCTGAGACTGCGGACATAGTACAATAGACAATCTGAGACTGCAGACATGGTACAGGAGACAATATGAGATTGTGGACATAGTACAGGAGACAATCTGAGACTGTGGACATAGTACAGGAGACAATCTGAGACTGCGGACATAGTACAGGAGACAATCTCAGACTGCGGACACAGTACAGGAGACAATCTGAGACTGCGGACATAGTACAGGAGACAATTTGAGATTGCGGACATAGTACAGGAGATAATCTGAGACTGCGGACATAGTACAGGAGATAATCTGAGATTGCGGACATAGTACAGGAGACAATCTGAGACTGTGGACATAGTACAGGAGACAATCTGAGACTGTGGACATAATACAGGAGACAATCTGAGACTGCGGACATAGTACAGGAGACAATCTGAGACTTTGGACATAGTAAAAGAGACAATCTGAGATTGCGGACATAGTACAGGAGACAATCTGAGACTGCGGACATAGTACAGGAGACAATCTGAGACTGCGGACATAGTACAGGAGACAATCTGAGACTTTGGACATAGTAAAGGAGACAATCTGAGACTGCGGACATAGTACAGGAGACACTCTGAGACTGCGGACATAGTACAGGAGACAATCTGAGACTGTGGACATAGTACAGGAGACAATCTGAGACTGCGGACATAGTACAGGAGACAATCTGAGACTTTGGACATAGTAAAGGAGACAATCTGAGATTGCAGACATAGTACAGGGGACAATCTGAGACTGCAGACATAGTACAGGAGACAATCTGAGACTGTGGACATAGTACAGGAGACAATCTGAGACTGCGGACATAGTACAGGAGACAATCTGAGACTGTGGACATAGTACAGGAGACAATCTGAGACTTTGGACATAGTAAAGGAGACAATCTGAGATTGCGGACATAGTACAGGGGACAATCTGAGATTGCGGACATAGTACAGGAGACAATCTGAGATTGCGGACATAGTACAGGAGACAATCTGAGACTGCAGACATAGTACAGGAGACAATCTGAGATTGCGGACATAGTACAGGAGACAATCTGAGACTGCGGACATAGTACAGGAGACAATCTGGGACTGCAGACATAGTAAAGTAGACAATCTGAGACTGCGGACATAGTACAGGAGACAATCTGGGACTGCAGACATAGTAAAGTAGACAATCTGAGACTGCGGACATAGTACAGGAGACACTCTGAGACTGCGGACATAGTACAGGAGACAATCTGAGACTGCAGACATAGTACAGGAGACAATCTGAGACTGCGGACATAGTACAGGAGACAATCTGAGATTGCGGACATAGTACAGGAGACAATCTGAGACTGCGGAAATAGTACAGGAGACACTCTGAGACTGCAGACATAGTACAGGAGACAATCTTAGACTGCGGACATAGTACAGGAGACAATCAGAGTACTTTCAGCAATGTACACCTTTACAATTGAATAACAGCTCAGGTTTCAGGATAGCAGACAGGTATTTTAGGGGTGACATACCTGCCCAGCCAACCAGGGGGGAGCTTCCACTCTGGTCCACTATAACTACAGCTGCTCCCTCCTGTGCATATGGTCGGCATGGGGTAGAGGGGGTTAGGGCGTTAGTGGGGCTCCCGGCCCCCGCCCCCTCTATACTGGCTTAGGAATACTGTACAGAGGTCCAGGGGCAGAGCTCCCACTGCAATAACCCCTTTCACTAGAGCCGCTCTGTTTTACACAGGATGCATGCATGGGGCGTGGTTAGGGCATCAGTGGAGCTCCCTGCCCCGTCTCCACTATAATGGCTCGGGAATACAGCAGGCTCCTACTGCTACCACTGCTCTCACTAGAGCCATTCTGTTGTATACAGGCTGCGTGCATGGGGCGGAGTGAGAATGTCAGTGGAGCTCCCGGCCCCACCCCCTCTGCTAGATGCCTCGGGAATACAGCCTCCCGTGTCCTCTGTGTGCTTGGCAATGTAATCATCAGGGTCCCTATTTGCGGGTAGTGCGGGATTAAATGGCAACTGTCTTGGGCCCCCCAACAAAGATTGGATCCAGGGCAGGTGCCCCGTTTGCCCTGCGGTAAAGACAGCCCTGATTTCAGATGCCCCTTTTACATACAGAATACTCAGAACATACAGTATCTCACAAAAGTGAGTACACCCCTCACATTTGTGTAAATATTTTATTATATCTTTTCATGTGACAACACTGAAGAAATAACACTTTGCTACAATGTAAAGTAGTGAGTGTACAGCTTGTATAACAGTGTGAATTTGATGTTCCCTCAAAATAACTCAACACACAACCATTTATGTCTAAACCGCTGGCAACAAAAGTGAGTACACCCCTACATGAAAATGTCCAAATTGGACCCAAAGTGTCAATATTTTGTGTGGCCACCATTATTTTCCAGCACTCCCTTAACCCTCTTGAGCATGGAGTTCCCCAGAGCTTCACAGGCTTCCACTGGATTCCTCTTCCACTCCTCCATGACAACATCACGGAGCTGGTGGATGTTAGAGACCTTGCCCTCCTCCACCTTCCATTTGAGGATGCCCAACAGATGCTCAATAGGGTTTAGGTCTGGAGACATGCCTGCCCAGTCCATCACCTTTACCCTCAGCTTCTTTGGCAAGGCAGCGGTTGTATTGGAGGTGTGTTTGAGGTCGTTATCATGTTGGAATACTGCCCTGCGGCCCAGTCTCCGAAGGGAGGGGATCATGCTTTGCTTCAGTATGTCACAGCACATATTGGCATTCATGGCTCCCTCAATGAACTGTAGCTCCCCAGTGTCGGCAGCACTCATGCAGCCCCAGACCATGACACTCCCACCACCATGCTTGACTGTAGGCAAGACACACTTGTCTTTGTACTCCTCTCCTGGTTGCCGTCACACCTCATCTGAACCAAATACGTTTATCTTGGTCTCATCAGACCACAGGACATGGTTCCAGTAATCCATGTCCTTAGTCTGCTTGTCTTCAGCAAACTGTTTGTGGGCTTTCTTGTGCATCATCTTTAGAAAAGGCTTCCTTCTGGGATGAAAGCCATGCAAACCAATTTGATGCAGTATGTGGCGTATGGTCTGAGCACTGACAGGCTAACCCCACTCTTTCAACTTCTGCAGCAATGCTGGCAGCACTCATATGTCTATTTCCCAAAGACAACCTCTGGATATGACACTGAGCATGTGCACTCAACTTCTTTGGTCAACCATAGCGAGGTCTGTTCTGAGTGGAACCTGTCCTGTTAAGCTGCTGTAAGGTCTTGGTCACCATGCCACAGCTCAGTTTCAGGGTATTGGCAATCTTCTTATAGCCAAGGCCATCTTTATGTATAGCAACAATTCTTTTTTTCAGATCCTCAGAGATTCTTTGTCATGAGGTGCCATGTTGAACTTCCAGCTACCAGTATGAGAGAGTGAGAGCGATAACACCAAATTTAACGCACCTGCTCCCCATTCACACCTGAGACCTTGTAACACTAACAAGTCACATGACACCGGGGAGGGAAAGTGGCTAATTGGGCCCAATTTGGACATTTTTACTTAAGGGTATACTCACTTTTGTTGCCAGCGTTTTAGACATTAATGGCTGTGTGTTGAGCTATTTTGAGGGGACAGCAAATTTTCACTGTTATACATACTATACACTCGCTACTTTACATTGTAGCAAAGTGTCATTTCTTCAGTGTCGTCACATGAAAAGATATAATAACAAAAATGTGAGGGGTGTATTCACTTTTGTGACATACTGTACATAATAGCCACCAAAGGAGCCATTTAAAAATCCTTTAACTTACCACATGGACTCAGACAACCACACAGGGATTTCTTCAGAATAACAAAAGTTAGGAATCTGCAACAAAGCTTGTTAGATTCCTTGTAATGTGCATAGATCACCCAGAGGGCATTGGTTTTTCTCAACAAAGGTGGAGTTACTTTTTAAGTGTAGGTCAATTCCTGACAATTTTAGGTGCCTCTTTTACATACTGAATAATCAGAACATACATAATAGCCACTAAAGGAGCCATATAAAAACCTTTAAAATTCTTAAAGACAGCCTTATCCACCTCAATCCTCCCTTCCCCAATTTTAACCATCCTTGTTGACTACAATTAATTTCACTTACATTTGCAAGAGTGTCTGCCAAATTTCAGAGAAACAAAATAGAATAATTCTACTAATGACCAATAATAGTATGAATTCACCTATTAATTAAAGTTGAACCATTTTGAATAGCGTAAGGTAGGGTTATAACCTCTGTCAGATTTTTTTTTGCCATCTGTGTCCTATTGGGGAGATTTCCCTTCACTTCCTGTCCCATAGCCAAACAGGAAGTAAGTAGAAATCCCTGCAAAATAAGGGAATCCATTGGGGACCCCCAGATCACCAGAATTAGTGTCCCCATTGGAAGATTTCCCTTCTATTACTTTTCTGGAGACCATCAAAAATTTGTGATTTTCTTTTACATTTACTTTCAATGATAATAGTAAACCGGACAAATAAAGAGGATGTCTCCCTAATGGGGGCACAGACAGCAATAATGAAAAAGTTTTGGCTTTAGTTATACTTTAAAGCGGAGGTCCGCCTAATACTATGTAGCGGTACACCCGAAGGAGCTGCTAATTTGATTTATATTTGTCCTGGGCCTCTGCCTCTCAACCCCAAATAACTGTCCCAACCCCTCTGGCACACCTAGCAATAGTGTACTTGCAATGCACAGTAAGGCAGACACAATTGGAGTAAACAGAATATTTGTGTCCTGGGAGACTATCCACATTCAAACAAGCCACACACTGAGATTCAAATGACAAAAAAATAGTAATCTGTGACATACAATGGTATAAACAAGGACTCAAATATGCACTTCAAATTAATACAGGCGGTCAGCCTGAATGGCTTTTAAAGTGACCTATGCACTCAGGCATAAAGGGGAACTAATCTGGCTTAGTAACCACCAGTCTGTTTCCCTTGAATCCTGAGATCACAGGCCCAAGTCATGAAAATATGAAGCTATAGGCCACCAATACAAATTATCACTGTAACAGTTGTAATGAGAGTTCCCCTTACAAGGTAGTCACTGGGATCACTAAACTACTGATACCAAAAGAGTGATAGTGAGCATCCTCACAATTGAGATGTCCAAGATCTCTGGCTAGCCTGCCGTTGGTGCACTTGATGTCCTGGTAGCAAAGTAAACTGTAGTGGCTGAACAGCAGAGCAAAAGAGCAATGACACCTGTACACAGGATTTAATATAACTCAGTCTGTGCAGTGTACCTGTCTCCTGCAAATGGGCACAGATACCCTTGAAATCAATATATTATCTGTTAATGAGGGACCTGTGTACAAGTTAGTATAATCTTCTGATTGAGCTGAGTCTGTCTCTATGGAAGATGTATGAAAAACAACCAAATATAGTCAGACACAGGTGTATTGTTTGCTCACCACACCAATCGATCAATACAGAAGTCAGTCCGGCAGTTCAGGGTATGCTGAAGGTGCTGGAAACGATGATGTCCTCTTGCCCTTTTTTACTCTGAGGGAAGACAGCTTCCACTGTCCACAGCTGCAGTCTCCTCCAGAATGACCGATGCTCACTCTATGGATGTCGCTGGCTCTTGACTAGGGTAAACCCGATAAAGCCTGCGCCCTGCAATAAACTTATACTACAAATAAAGAGACACAACACTAGCTGGAGAAAAAGTTGGCAGCTAGGCCATTTATTTAACAAAACAAATCTTATTAACATGTTTAACAAATGTATACCATATACTTATTGTGCAAGTTGCTGGTCTTAGGAGGCCCCGCCATAATCTCGTCATTTAGTATCTGCCCCGACTCTAAAAACTTCACAGCCGTACTACGCCGGCTCGGGGACACCATCTTCTGGCAGATACTTCCACTTTCCGCTTTCCAATTAAACCAAGTTAACTGAGCAAAACTACCGAGGACTCCATACCTGAGATGGATCCTTACACTGCATAACTAAAGATCTGACAGGCCTCCGAAGACCCCAATCGCCACTGCTCACAGGTGTAAAACCTTACACCTGTGAGCTCCTCCAAACGCACAGCGCTCGCTGGATCCCGTCCTGGAGCCCTAGGCTCCACAAATCCGTGCCAATGGCGTTCAGATGAACGCCGCCCCCACGCAGATAGCACCTCGTGTTTACCTCTAACTCTGTGTGCCTAACGACCAAACCACCGTTACGGACAATAAAGTGACCCACCTCTTTGTTCACTTTTATGCGAGCTTTGTTGATTTTTTCAACCGACCGCGCAAAACGCCACGCCGTACGGCCGACAGTCTCAGACCACACAAAAACCGTGTTTGGAAAGTCCGCAAATGCAAAAAATCTAATTTAATATCCCTTATAAGGTGACGCATGGAGCGGACCCCCAGGTCGTTGCCCCCCCCCGTTTGCAACACCAAAACATCCGGGGGCCTGTCTAGGCTGGCAAAAACGCTGAAACTTGGGCATAACCCGGCACCATAGGAGACCCGGAACCCCTATCAACCTTACCAGGGCAGTAGCCTGAGGCACACCCAGTTGCCGGTCATTGGGCAACACATCCGCCCGCTTGGCCCCCCAGAAAACGTATGAGTGTCCAAGCACCCATACAAGAGCCGAATCGCCATCTGAAAAAGAATAAACAAAGCAAAACATAATACAACCAGGCGCCCATGTAACCTTTGCAGAAACATATAACTGAGCCTACTAAGCAGGTGCCCCAAGAATCAGCTGCGGGCGTATGTAAATTCGAAATCGATTAGACTCCCACCTGCCAATGCGTTTTAGCACCGATTCATCCAAACCCCACGTGGCGGCCTCGGTGGCTGCCCCGATGCGGATGGAATGGGACGAGAAACTCCCTGTGGCGATCCCTGTCGCCCCCAAACACAGCTGAAAGACTGCGTTGAATTGATATATTAGCAAGGCCGTACCACCCTTGTGTATCAGGAACAAACAACCCCCTTCAGGGTGGCACCGAAGAGACTCTGCCACAGCCGCAACAGGGCAAATGGGAGGACCCGAAATGGGAAAAAGCCTAACATAGGAACCTTTCCCAACCTGGTCAGTTTTTGAGCGCCGAATGTGCGCAACCACCGCTGACCCGTCGCAGCTGACATCCTCTGTCAGCAGACCCCCATGTCGTACTTTTACCCGGCTAACCAGTTCCCCTACTCGGAAAGCCCCAAAGAACGCCAGGCAGAATGCTGTACGGAACAACAGCGCCTCATACTGCGATGACCACACCCTGCCCACCTGGCCCAGTAACCGCTGAAGCATGTCAAAGGTAATTGGTCGGCTACCATCCGGCCTATGGTACCCCTTCCTGTACCCCTTTAGTGCTTCTCATACCAGGAAACCTTTTGTCACGTCCGGGACACCCCATAGCTTGAACCAAAAGGCCAAACCGGAGAGCTTCCGATTCAAGGCCGAAACCGATACCCTTCATTCAAAGTTCAAACCAATGAAGTACAGCAATAACGAACCAGACTCCACACACCCTAGCTCGACTCCTGCAACAGCGACCTCCACTCCTGCCATACCCTGGCATAAGATGCCCATGTACTCTCACTCACCAACCTCCTGATTAAGCCTGCGGCGACTCCAAGGCGATCTGCCACAGCTCCTTTGGACAGGGCACTCCATGTTGCTCCACTCCTGATTCCAACTCCCGGAACCTGTCCAGCTGAAACCGAGACAATGCATCCGCCAATGCATTAGTAGTCCCTGGCAAATGAACCGCATATAAAAACACATTCATTTGTAAGCAGCGCAACACCAGATGACGGAGCAAACAAACCGCTGGCGGGGACGCTGCTGACAAACGATTAATTACCTGAACAACCCCCATGTTGTCGCAATGTAGGCGAACCTTTTTGTTGCTAAAGGAGTCACCTCAGACTTCCACTGCCACAAGAACCGTAAATAATTCCAGTAAAACCAGGTTCTTACAAAACCCCGCCTCCCGCCATTCATCCGGCCAGCGCTCCGCGCTCCACCTGCCCCCCAAAAACGCACCGTAACCTATGGCATTCGCTGCATCCGTGTACAAGTCCAGGTCAAAACTACTGACCGGGCCCTACTGCCATAGCAAGCAGCCATTGAAACTCTGAAGGAAGTTATACCAAACCCGCAAGTCCGCCCGGTGCTCGCTGCTCAACGTCACAAAGTGACGAGGAGATGAATCGCCTGCAGTAGCCGACGACAACCTGCGACAAAAATTTTGCCCCATAGGCAAGATGCAACAGGTAAAATTCAGTTTGTCAAGTAGCGACTGCAGGGCCCGCAACTGGATGGTACACCGTCAAATCACCCCCGCAATCTCCTCCCGCAGGGAAAGCAACTTATCTTCGGGAAACTGGCATTCCATAGCCCGTGAATCGATCACGATACCTAGGAAAGTAATTTATGAGGACGGACCCTCCATCTTATCCCCCACTAGAGGGATGCCAAAGCGCTCCACGGTATGTTGCACCATGGTCAAAAGAATCCCGCACAAGTTGGATTCTGAAGGGCCAATGCATAAGAAGTCTTCAAGACAGTGGATGACTGAGTTAACCCCTGACACCTCCCGGACCACCCATTCCACTAAATTGTTCAAACAATGCGCAAGAAATGGAGCAACCCATGGGGAGACAATGGTCCACGTAAAATTTGTCCATCCACCTACAGCCTAGGAGATGAAAACTGCCTGGGTGTACCAGGAGGAGGCGAAAGGCCGCCTCTATGTCCGTTTTGCCCATGAGCGAACCACGGCCGCACCGTCGGACCCAACCTATCGCGGCATCGAAAGAGGTGTATGACACCGTACACGCCTCTGGATCGATAGCATCATTGACCGAACCCCCTTTCGGGAACAACAGGTGGTGAATCAGGCGGAACTTCCCGGGTTCATTCTTGGGAACCACCCCCAAGGGGGAAACCACCAAATTACAAAGGGGGGGTTCAGCAAAGGGGCCCGCCATGCGGCCCAATGCCACTTCCTTGGCGAGTTTCTCTGATACCGCATTGGGATGCTGCCGACCCGAACGCATGTTATCTGCGAAGGAACAAGGGATAACAAACCCAACCATAAAGCCCTCCTCCAACAACCAGGCAGCCGCCCGATCCAGATACCCATTTAGAAAGGGACGCATCCTTAGAACCCTCACCGGAGTCAGCCCTCTTTCCCGCAACATCGCCGGGACATCTCCAGACCTGTTTAAGACAATGGGACAGCACGTGAGTACCGCCGCACCCGAGCATTTGTGTCGGAATCGGCAGTTAGCTCCGAACCTACAACCTCCCTCATTGAACTGCCAACAGAACCCCTTACGCTTAACGACCGGCTGTCCCGGGGTACCCGCACTGCCGCCTCCCCCCTGAAAAAACTGGGAGGAAACCGACCTCGCCAACGTAATAAGCTTCATCCAGAGGCTGATGTCTTTGTGGTCCCAACGCAAACACGGGTTCAGAGCCTTCCACTGCTCATCGTACCACAGCCAGGCCATGCCCCCATACACCCTATAGACCTTGCTGATAGCGTCCAGATAACAAAAAAGGGGGGAACAGCACTCTGGCTGTTTTTCCCCTATGACGCTGGCCAATATGGCAAAGGTTTGCAGCTAATTGGTGAACCTACGCGGAATTAATCGGAACCACCTTCTGTCTTCCTCGTCGCTCCGCAACTCCTCCGACTGAAACCGATCTAGATTAAACTTTTCAAGGGGCAGTAAGGAAAACATGTCAACATACTCACCCCGCCATATCCGTTCCCGAACCTCTTGTTTTAAGTGAGCCCCCCAGGGGGCCCTCAAAGCACACGTAGATCTCGCACCTGGCTGAGTCGGACAATCCCACCGTACCTGCCTCCGACCCTGTGGAGTCAGCAGCAGAATGAGCCTTTGCCTGCCCAACCAGGCCCGTTGGGCCCCCAGCTCTGGGCCCTACACCTGGGGCGATGGCCACCGCGGGGGAGGGTGGCACCCAGGCATCCACCAGGGCAGCCTCTCCCGCCTCAAAACACTGCACTAGGGATCGCAAGCCTAAAACGAGGTCCTTCAACCCAGAGTCTGCCCAGACGCAGTGGACCCCGCTGCTGCTGTGGGCAGGGAAGGCCCAGGCACGGAGGAGGGGGAGCCCCCCTACTCACCCCAAACAGTATACATAAATTATCACGCAAAACAGGCAAAGAATAGTGTTGAGCGAACCCGGACTGTAACGTTCGGGTCCGTACCGAACTTTCGGGTGTCCGGGGCACGGACCCGGACATTTCAAAAATCGTTCGAGTTCGGTCCGGGGTTCTGCTATTTTACTCCACGTGTTGAGAAGCTGCAGGGCAGCCAATCAACAAGAGTTTCACTGGTTTGCCCTTAGAAGCCATCACAGCCATGCCTACTAATGGCATGGCTGTGATTGGCCAGTGCATCATGTGACCCAGCCTCTTTATAAGCTGGAGTCACAGTGCTGCAGTCACATGCTCTTTGGGTTAGTGTAGGGAAAGGAAGCTGACAGCGTGAGGGAGAGATTTGAGACATTTTAAGACCTGATCCTGCATCCTGAGATAGATTACTTTACTACTGCTGTCTGTGCTGTTGCTCTGAGGACAGATAGCAGAAATTAGAGATTTTACATACCGCTGCTTTGAGTTGCAGATCAAGCTCTGCATAAAACAACGATTGCTACGAGCGTGCTCAACGATCAGATTGTTGGGGGAATTTGAGATTTCAAATGCTGCTGCTTAGAGTTGGAGATTGCAGATTAAACTCTGTCTAACTAAACGATTGTACGTTCGTACACAATGATCAGATTGTGGGATCGTACACAATGATCATATTGTGGGAGTAATTTGAGATTTCACATACTGCTGCTTTGAGTGATCTGACTGCACTAGGTAGAGGCTTCTGCTTAGAGGGACAGATTTTTGTTCCAAAACCATTGCCACTCCTATAGGGCCAGCTGTTGCTGTAAGTGACACATTATTTTTCAAAAAACATCTCCATCTCCTAGTTCAAAAGGGAGAGTTTCCAGGTGTTGCTTAGAGGGACAGATTCTTGTTCCAAACCCATTGCCTACTCCTATAGGGCCAGCTGTTGATGTAAGTGACACATTATTGTTCAAAAATCATCTCCTAGTTCTAAAGGGAGAGTTCCCAGGTGTTGCTTAGAGGGACAGATTCTTGTTCCAAAACCATTGCCTACTCCTATAGGGCCAGCTGTTGCAGTAAGTGACACATTATTGTTGAAAAATCATCTTCAACTCCTGTGCAGTTATGTGATGAATGTTGGCCACCCAATGTATCAGTAATTACTAATTTTTCCTTCTTCTATTACAATTTGACATTATTGCTGCTGTAGCCCATGTGCACAAGTGTGTTAGAGTATTGATGATAAAATAAAGTAATGATAACAATAATGATAATAATAATAGCAATGATGTTAAAATAAAAATAATAGCAAATAATGTTAAAATAAATCACTGTAAATCACAGTTTTTGCCAGCTTTTTAATCTCCGTTGTTGCTGCTGTAGCCCATATGTAAACTTAATGCTCAATTGCAAACCACTATGACATTAATAACATGCTTTACAGTTGCTGTTTTTTCAAAGTGCTTATTATAGTGCTCACAGGTGCTCCTTATAGTGCATACATATTTGCATACAAGATTTTAAATGGACTGTATAATTGAACGGTTTTAGACCAAAGGAAACTCATAGCACACATAGCACACATTGGGTCCGTGACTGGGCTCCCATAGTGGCGCTAAGCTCTGGACAGGATTGCTAAGCGCGTGCCGGTTCCCGCTCCCCCTCCTCTTCCGAGTCCTCCCCACACAGGGACACGAGCCGCTCCCACAGCCAGTCCAGGCTGCAATGTGGCTGCCCGGAGCTGACTGAACATGTGTTCCAGGTCCGCCATGTGGAACACCTCGGGCCTACCTTTCAGCAGCAGGGATGTAACGTCTCCTTAATCGTTCACCGCCGCAGGCCTGTCTGAAGCCGTTTGGTCGCCACCCACCTAAATATTCCAGTCCTGCCCCTATGTGACAGCCACTCCTCCGCTCATCTAAGCTGGCTAATGTTAACCCCCTGGTGCCCAGGCCACAGGTCCCCCTGTCCGTTATATATATATATTTTTTTTTTTACTGCGGGTCTCTCTGGAACAGACTTGAACACTGGTTTGCTGGTCCCACTGGTCCCCCTTTAGAATACTGTATCACCGCAGCTGACTAGGACACCACAGAAATTTAGCTGGCTGGATCGCTGTTGGTAGGCTTCAGAATGCAGCCCACTTGGGAGAGACACACAGGATCCTTGCTGGTCAACCACGCTGTTCCAAGAGACTGAAGCAGGCCACAGCCTCTGCTTTAATAATCCCCCAAGATGCACCATTTTCCCCCAGAAGTCCCTTTACACCGCACAGTATTGTGGGGAATGCAGTTCTTCTTGAAGGCAGTCCAAGGGAAACTTCCTGGAAGTGAACTACGAATCCCCAGATGCACTGCCTCTACTGGAATAAAGACTGTGATTGTAAAACATGACAATGTCATCTTCCTTTCTTTGGCCTCTAGAGGGAGTCTGCTCCACACAACAACACTGCACTGTCTCTGAAATGCAGGCATAAATATACATATGCTCCCTGCTAAAACAGTCTGCAAACTTTCAGTGGCCCCTTGGCAAAACCTCAGAAATAGCGGGCAGCAAAGCAGGCCCCCGCTATAACTAAAACTACAAAGCAGGCCCCCCACTACAACTAAAAAAATTAAAAGTCAGCAGCTGCACATACTGTAGCTGCTGACTTTTAATAATAGGACACTTACCGGTCCTGGAGTCCACTGATGTTAGCACCCGATTGGATCGGGGGCCGGGTGCAGCAGCGCCCATTGCGGGTAAGGGAACCCGGCAGTGTAGCATTACAGCTTCACGCCGGGCACCCTACTACGCATGCACAAGGCTCTGCTGCGCTCTGTTATTGGCCCAGCGGCCAGTAGCAGAGCGAGGAGGGAGGAGGGAGCCGGGCTGCTGAGGTCAGCGGCCGTGCCCGCCGGCCCTAGCTCCCAGATGTGTGGAAAAGGACACCTGTCTAAAGACAGCTGTCCTCCCCCCCCCCCCCCCGAAAGGTGCCAAATGCAACACCTGAGGGTGGGAGGAATCCAACCAGCGGAAGTTCCACTTTTGGGTGGAAGTTCGCTTTAAGTTCTTCTATAACCATGACTTTTTCCAATGTAAATCAGTTTATGTACATGCTGTTAGAGTACATGATACGCTGTGTGTATCTTGCACAATAATATGTGCCGGATTCTTCAGGTTTCATTCCAGTGAGTTTTAAAAACACTTCTCCTGTATTTGTGTTTCTGGACAGAGTCACCCGTCCCTGAACAGAGCTGGCATAAGCTGTGCTTGCACTATAATATATTACCCCCAACCACACCATCTGTTTCCTGTCAGATTGTCGGACCCAGCTCACACCATACATGTTAGTGCTGTCAGTGAGGGAGGCACCGGTCACTTTACAGGTCAGTTCCAGAGTCTCTGATGGCTTCACTGTCCCAGGACCAGACTCCACCATTGAGACTTGTGATGTGACACCTGCAAATATAAAATATATTTTGTTATATACTTCATCCTATAGCTTAGTTCAAATAAGTAAACTGAATGAAAAGTAACACACATTGTACTAAAGACACAATGAAAAGTAACCACAGGAGAGGAGTCATGTCTGAAGTTGATCAGTGCTGATTCTGCTCAGATAATGTTTCCTGTGGTTGGCTCTGTATTTAAATAAAAACTTAGCATGAACACATTTTGCATACATGGAAATAATTGGGTGAGTTGACCCAATAAGATAGCTGGTTTGTTTTGAAGCTAATTTTTCTTTTCCCTGAAGAATATTCAGTATTTAAGTGATACTAAAGGTATTTTTTTAAATAAAAAAAAATGTCATACTTACCTGCTCTGTGTAATGGTTTTGCACAGAGCAGCCCCGATCATCCTCTTTTGGGGCTCCCTGCCAGCGCTCCTGGCCCCTCCCCCTGCTGAGTGCCCCCATAGGAAGCCCCTTGCTATGGGGGCACTACTGTGGGCTCGCTCCAGAGTGACACTCTGGGTCCATTGACACACAGAGCGCAGCTTAGCCCCGTTCTCTCCAAACTTATTGAGCCAATGGCTCCCGCTGCTGCCTTTCTGTCCAATGAGGTTAGAGAGAGCAGAGAGACCTGCTGCTCTTGTGTACATTGCTGTATCGAGATTGGGTTCAGGTAAGTGTTGGGGGCTGGGGGGAGATGAACACAAAAGGTTTTTTACCTTAATGCATATAATACATTAACCACTTCAATACCAGGCACTGGAACCGATTTCCAGGTTTCCGTGCTGTTGCGATTTGAATGAGAATTGCGCGGGCGTGCAACGCTGCACCCAAACAAACTTTTTATCATTTTGTTCCCACAAATAGAGCTTTCTTTTGGTGGTATTTGATCACCCCTGCGGTTTTTATTTTATGCGCTACAAATAGAAAAAAAAGGAAAAGTTTTGAAAAAAAAAACCTTTTTCTTTGTTTCTGTCACAAAACTTTGTATAGGTAAATTTTCTCCTTCACTGATGGGCACTGACGAGGCTACACTGATGGGCACTGATGAGGCTAGACTGACAGGCACTGATGAGGCAGTACAGATTGGAACTGATGATGTGGCACTGATAAGTTTGCACTGATGATGGTGAACATATATGCAGCACTGATGGACACTCATAGGCGGCACTGATAAGCAACACTGACGGGCACTGATATGTGGCACTGATATGCGGCACTGATGGACACTGATAGGTGGCACTGATGGGCACTGATAGGTGGCACTTTTAGGTGGCACAGGTGGGCACTGATAGGTGGCACAGGTGGTCACTGGTGAATATAGCACTGTTAGGGATGGCACTGGCAGACATCATATATGGGTACAGTGCCATCCCTACAGTGCACTGTATTGCCCTTACCTGGTGGTCTAGTGGGGGCTCCCTGGTGGTCCTGGGCGGCCTCCACATGGTGTCCCGGAGGGGGCTCCCTGGTGGTCCTGGTCGGCTCCCTGGTGATCCAGTGGGGTGATCCTGCGGGGGACTGCACTGATGAACATTCAGCGCAGCCCCCCCCCCCCATCAGAAGAGCAGTCAATCGGCTCTCCACTGCTCAGGTCTGAAGACCTGAGCGGAGGAAAGGCCAATAAACAGCTCTACCTATTTACACAGTGATCAGCCGTGATTGGTCACGGCTGATCACATGGTAAAAGGCTTCCAATGGAAGCCTTTTACCTCAGACGGTAATGCGGTGGGTCAGACTGAGCCACGGCACCACCAATTGCCGTGATTTGCGGGTGCGCGGTCGCGGGTTATCCTGAGGACGTCAATAGACGCCCAGTCAGGATAATGAACACCCCGGCCGTCATTTGTCAATAGGCAGGGAAGCGGTTAAAGTGCATGCAAACTTGATTCATGAAATTTGAGCTGGGCACATAGATCTGCAGGATTGTCTTATCTCTCTTCTAAGCCCTGTGTCTCATAGCTGTCTCTTCCTTTGTAGCTCTGTTATCAGCCTGATAAGTTGTCACACTTTCTCCGAGACGGGAGATAGACCTATGTGTCGGAGGAGGTTGCTAAAACTAGATTAGCAGTGAAATTGCTGTCTAAGAGCACAGTGCTTTCTGCCTTTGCCTATGAGGAGAGGGGGTGTGTGCCTTTCCTCCAATCAGCTGTCTTGGCTGTATGCCAATGATTCAATCCCAGAGGTAACCAGGAAGAGAAAAATGTTAACAAAATCTCCATTTTGTAAAGGATATATACAGAAGAAGAGAGCAGATATACATTTAATAGTTATATAGAGAGATGTGTTTCATCTCTGTGTATCATCTGAGGGTGTTCACTTTACTGGGTATATGGAGGTTTTACATCACTTTAAGATATAAAAAACCTTCTCCCTTTAGAACAAAGCTTAGGCTTTGTTCATAAGGGGAATATATATCAATGCCCCATGTAAGAGCTGTGTTTACCTGCATGGGGATACACATATGTTCCACGCACCCCTGTACAGGCAGTTTCATTGTTGTCAATTGGGACACAGCAGCTGCATGGACACAGCCTTTGCTCCCAATGTGACATCTGTGCAGGTGAGGGTGCGTGCCCCTGAATGTACCCAGGGTGTCCACACAGCATGCTGAGCTCCAATTGACAGTAATGGGACTGCCTGCATGGTTATGCACAAGACTCTTGTGCATCCCCATGCAAGTAAACACGATCCTCATATGGGACATGGACAATCAGACATTCAACTGCTCAGGGCTGCACATATTTCACATGGCATGTCACATTTGAGGGATAGTACTTTTGCTAAACAAGACCCAAATGAATGGGGCCATATCCTAATTGCCCTTCAACTGCATGCAATGCACGTGGTTTTAGCATGGTGGGTCAGAATTTAAAAGATTTAAAACAGGCTGTGATGAGGTGACATATTGCCTCCTTCCCATCTGCAAAATGTCTTCTGAAAAGCAATCCATGTGATCGAGTCCTGACCTGAAATGTAAAGGCATAATGTGCTAGAATGCATTGAATACTAGCACATTATGTGAAACTTACCTGCAAAGGAAGCCCTCGTTGTCACCGCTGGAGACCTCATCCATCTTCGCCTGTCTCCCTTCCGGGTCTGCAAGCTTCGACGGTGTGAATGGCTGGAGCCACACAACGTCACTCCTGAGCATGCGTGTGCATGGAATTTCGGGGGTTATACCGGGATAACACTTGCAGCTGCAGGCATCACCATAGTATTTGTTTTTAAGAACTGGCGGTCGGCTTTCTTGTAATAGCAATCGGAGCGGCTCACCAGCTATTACAAACAGTGGGAGGGGACGTTCCGCCGCCTTCCGCACCTCTCTCAGGCTCTCCTGTCCCACCGGGAAACCCGAGCGAGCAGCTGGCACGTCCAGAACCGGCTTTGATTGACTGTTCGTAATGGTAACCCGGCAGCCATTATATGACATCACTTAGTGAGCTTGGTGTTTTAAATGCTTTTAAGTAGCGTTGAGCGAACTTCTGGAAGTTCGGATTCTGCTGGTTCGGCCGAACTTCGGGACAAAGTCCGGACAGAACCCGAACTTTGACCCGCACCCCGAACCCCATTGAAATCAATGGGGACCCAAACTTTTAGGCACAAAAATGTCTGTAAGAAAGTCCAGGAAAGTGCCAGAGGTCTGCAAAAGGAAGGAAAAAGGGGGTAAGGGTCGGACAAGTGCCCTACAAAGAAATGGGGATAGGGAAATAACTTTAAATAATTAAAAAAAAAAATAACATAAAAAAATCAAAAATGGAGGTGGATGTGGAGGGGAAAAAGGAAGGAAAACGTCTGGAGACCGTGAAAGGACCTGAAAGAATGTCTGTAAAAACACGGATTTTCAAACCCAGGGGTAACTAAAGTTACCCCAAGCCCCACGCCCAGTTTCAAGCCCAAGACAGGCCTGAAACAGGGCTTCAAGCCGGCTTGGTCGTCTTAGGCTTGAAGGTCTTCAAGCGAGTTGCGATGAATTTTCGTAAATTTTGTGGTTCGAGTGATTCACTACAGTATATTACCGACGGCCCAATGGTAATGCTTGTCAGTTAGTTTCGGCCAAGACCTGCACGGTCGACGAGCGAGCCCAAAGGGCCACCCTGTCCTCT
>BLSH010131036.1:250071-277239 GCA_018402905.1 Glandirana rugosa | reverse complement strand
CAATTCTTTTCAAAATGAATTTTTTATTTATTTTTTTTTTCCCCAAAATTGTCATTGGTTAACAGGTTATTTCTCACACCCAGCATATGCATACCACAAATTACACCCCAAAACACATTCTACTACTCCTCCTGAGTATGGCGATACCACATATGTGACACTTTTACACAGCCTGGCCACATACAGAGGCCCAACATGCAGAGAGCAACGTCAGGCGTTCTAGGAGCATAAATTACACATAAAATTTCTTGACTACCTCTTGCACTTTTGAAGGTCCTGGAGCACCAAGCCAATGGAAACGCCCAAAAAATGACCCCATTTTGGAAAGCTAACACCCCAACGTATATTCTAGGAGGCATAGTGAGTCTTTTGAACGGTTCATTTTTTCCACAAGTTTTTGGAAAATGTGGAAAGAAAATGAAAACGCATTTTTTTTTTACACAAAGTTGTCAATTTATACAATATTTCTAACACACAGCATGTACCCAGCACAAATGAGACCCTAAAATATATTCTGCTACTTCTCCCGAGTATGGCGATACCACATGTGTGACACTTTTACACAGCAGGACCACATACAGAGGCCCAATATGCAGGGAGCACCGTCAGGTAGTCTAGGGGCATACATTTAGAATCTAATTTGACCATCTTTTACACTATTGTGAGGCACTGTGGTGGCATATATAGGCACTGTAGTGGCACAGATGGGCAGGGTATTGGCACGGATGAGCAGTAGAATGGCACGGATGGGCACTGTAGTGGCACAGGTGGGCACTGTAGTGGCATGGATGATGGCTGGGTGGGTGGCTGATGGTGGCTGGGTATGTGGTTGATGGGGGGTGTTTTTTCTCACTAGGCAGCGCTGTGGGCATTGCACATCGCCCACAGCAATGCAGCACCTCCTCTCTCCCCCCTCTCTCCTCTCACACTGCACCGATCGGTGCGGAGAGGAGAGAGAAGCCGGCGCTTCCGCCGGCTTGTTTACATGTGATCTCGCGGTCATTTGATGGCGCGATCACGTGGTGAAAGGCCGCTCACAGCGGCCATTCACCACGATCCGTGATCAGTCGGGTCCCCCGGACCCGACGGTCACGGATGTTCCCGTGTGCGCGCCCCAGGGGGCGCGCGGGAAGCGCGATTCTGGGAGGACGTCAATAGACGTCCTCCCAGAATTAAGCAACCGCCCTGTAGACGTCAATTGTCTATGGGGCGGTTGTTAAGTGGTTAAGGAAGGCAACTGGAGGTACATATGAGAAGTGGAAAAGGTACCTCCCTGCTATCCTTGCTGAGATCAGGATGACACCTAATGCAACCCTGGGGTACTCACCTTTTGAGATTCTGATGGGTAGACCTTTCCCCACGCCTTGGGCCAGACACACATTCATGAGACAGGACAATCTTGACAATCTTAGTGATGAGTATGTAAGGTAAAGCAGATAATGAGGGTTGCAAAACAGAAATCGATAAATTTCCTGTGACTTGAATGAAGACCAAGCCAGTAGGTGTGACAGTCTATAAGGGGAATTACACTTGTTTTAATAATACTCTTAAACCGACTTCACATGAATTTAGATATTGCACAACTACATATCAGGTCAGAAGTGATGAAAGATTCCCCATCTCACTGTTTGCCAATCAAACACAAGCTCTAGCAGACACTTGGTGGTTGTGTGGAGACAATAAACTAAGGCCTTTATTGGGCTCAGATTGGGCTGGAATATGTACGCTGGCGAAAGTAGTTCAACCCTTTTTAATTTTCCCTGCCCAACTAGAAGGTGGTGTATCCTATATGGGATAAGGCCACCAGCATAAAATTAAATAAGATAAACAAGGGAGATATTCCAGGGGGACGTTTTGATATATCTGTATATATAGATGCTATAGGCATACCGAGAGGCGTCCCTGACAAATTTAAAGCTAGAAACCAAGTAGCAGCAGGTTTCAAATCAATTTTTCTGTTTATATCTGTAAATAAAAATATTGATTGGATAGACTATATATATTACAATCGACGGCGCTTTGTTAGCTTCACACGAGATGCAGTCAAGGGCCTTGCTGAGCAGCTTGATGCCACCTCACTGACAGCCTGGCAGAACAGAATCTCCTTGGACATGCTCCTGGCCAAGAGGGGAGGGGTCTGTGTAATGTTTGGCACCACGTGTTGCACATTTATCCCTAATAAGACTGCCCCAGATGGCAGTGTCTCCTGAGCATTGAAGGGCTTGGAGATGCTGTCTCAGGAGCTGGCAGAAAATAGCGGGACTAAGGACCCCTTCACAGGATGGATGGAATGTTGGTTTGGCAAGTGGGGCAAGTTTTTGACCACCTTGGCCACCGCGGTTGCGGTGGTACAGTCAGTATTATTATGTGACAAAAACATATATATAAGCGCCAACCTTATGTGTAAAACATATAAAATCATATATAATAAATGTGCAAATAAGTGAATAATTCACAATATATAAACGTCCACTAATGGTCCTGTTATCAGTAATCTAGATAATAAATCATCTTATATAAAAGTCCATTGATGTCCATCAGTTTGATAGTGAAAAACTTAAAGTGACAAAATGTGCTCTTCAGTGCGTCAAAACGATAAAAAAGTGCCACACCACACGTGCCAGGTGCCAGGATCCCACTGGTGTCCCTACTCACTAGAGCGAGTGGACCCACTGCTTTGCAGTCAGTGGGTCTAAAATCGCAGAGTGATAACCGATGATTCCTGGCTGGACACCGGAGCAAAGGATAAGCCTCCTTCCCCTTCACTGGCAGGCCTTGGTAAGCACTGGAACTGGTAATAAGCCTCTTTCCCCTCTGTTGCCAAACCTTTGGTGACTCAGGAAGACAAGGGGACCAACATAGTGTAACCAGTAAAACTTTTATTTTTGCGCATATAAAAAATTCCTACTTACAAAATAGCATCTTTAAAACAGCGTCTCGTGTAATAGATATGCAGACTGGTTGCATGGGCTCCCGCCCCGCACAAGCCGCCGGCGAACGTGACGCGACCAACCACGGAGGACCGGAAGTGACGTCAACGCGTTTCGCTTCCTGTGTCAAAGCGTCATCACGGACCCACCTCCACACCAACAACTGCAGAGGATTAGCCCTAATGACATAAACTTCCGTCCTCCAGGCCTGCCGCATCACGCTGCCATCTTGTGGCGAATTTACAGACTGCATGCTACATCCATATATATACACATAAATGATAATTTCCTTAACATCCAGCCCTGGGAGGCCCGTGGGCACAAGGAGACCCACATGTCAAACCAATCATACCTGTGCCCACCGTCTCCCAAGACCAGTCTGCCCACAACAAAAGGAGACCAAATCATGAAAATTAAAATAAACATAATAATAATAATGAGTTAATATAAAAACTATTACAATAAATCATATAAATACAATTAATATATAGATATAACATGTATAATTGTGTACTTAATTTATTTACTGAATAATTACTAAAAAGAACGTATATGGAAAACACCCCTAAGGATGGCAAAGGTATTGGGATAGGGTAGAATGCTAGGTATAAGACCCATACACCCCCCCTCCCCCCATGGCCCTCACCAATTTGCCAGGAAACAATTAATATCAAGGTCAACATTGAGCCCCCTTGGGTCCAGAGTATCCATCCTATGGATCCACTGGGACTCATTCCTAGATATCGCCCTGGCACGATGGATGCCCCTCCAATGCTCCTCCACTCTGTCAATCCCATAAAAGGTTAACATCCCAGGGTCTCGATTATGGCAATGTCTAAAATGGTTGGAGAGGCTATGATGTTTAAAGCCTTTCTTCACATTATAGACATGCTCCCTCAGTCTATCTCGAAGTCTCCGTGTCGTACGGCCAATATATTGCAGGCCGCACGGACAGGATAGGAGATATGTTACATGCGAAGTGTCACATGTAATGAATTTCTTTATTTCAGTATTATTATGTGTAGGCTGCTGTCTGGTACCATGCATGAAGGGACTCATCTCGAGGATAGCAGATAGGGCTGCGGGTGATGTAATGTATGCAGCGCTGTCCACACAAGACACTGGCTTATATGACAAACCAGGATTAGCCACACTGCTTGTATGAGAAAGTGATGCTGTTTTTTTTTTTATGAAAATCCCCACCAAGACAGGCTCCTGGAGTGGGAGTTTAAATAAGAATCTACATTTTGTAGGTTCAACGGGAGGGGGACATGTTGGAAGAATGGGTTAAATCAGGGGTCTTTTATTAAAATGTAGCTAGAGTAATGCTTTATGTGAACCTATAAAATGTTGATTTTGAAAGGATTTGACGGTATCCATTTTGTATGTTAGGGTTCCACTTTAAATATCTGTTAGTCTGGCTTGTTTCTGGCCTTATCTTGAGAGAATGTCTTATGCTCGGTTCTTATAACAATATACATTGTATCAATATTATGCGGCTAATGTTCCCTTTGTATCTTCATAATGTACTAATGAATGTTTTTATTTGAGACGAGAGAACATCCAGTGACAGGAGGAGATGTCGCTGCTTTTGAGAAAACGAAACTCTTGGATATGTGATGATCTGAATTATTTCTTTTCCCGGCTCCAAGATGGATTTCTTACAGCACTGCTTAAATTTTGTTTCACTTTCTATTGGTCACGTGGGAAAACCACCAATTTAACTGCTTGATTGTTAATAGAAGATACAGACATTGATTAGGATGATTATATGATCATCCCTAGGTTACAACTCAGAACACACCTGTGTTTTATGCATATTTTTCACTATAAAGAATTTAAGCCCTCACTTTCAGTAGGATTACACATAGGCAGACCTGTTGTACTGTGTTTAGGTTTTTATCTATAGCCCCAAGACCGCAGTGATAGCTATCACCAGAACTGTAGTCCTGACAGAACACAACCCTGCCTGGATTCATGCCACCAGAGTAAACTTGGTAAAGAAGAGACCTGACCCAGTGGTCCCAGAAGCAAGAAAGGAGGTATTAACGGGGGCAGAAAGGTAGACAGCATTGACCCTGAAAATGAACTGCTACCTGAATTTTGGACAATGGCCCTTAATCTCCCTGATCCTAACCCCAGTGATTTTATTGACTTTTCTCATGTGCATTAGTACAAAAAGGGTAAAACTCCCAGTCTCACAGCATTCTGGTATAACACACCATATACATATGTAGCCACCTTTACTTTTGACTACTGCCATATAGTTCACTGTCCTATAGTATTTTGTCAGTGTAAATTTTTATATTCATAGGGGTACATATATATAGATGTTCAAAGAGGGGTCCAAGGTGAACTCAAAGCCAGAGATTAAGTGACAGCTGGAATTGAATCACTTATCCCCATAATAACTGTTAATTAGAATGTAGAATGGATAAATTACATTTATTATAATCAACAATGTTTTGGTAACTAACTCAGGCATAGACCATCCTTGGGATCAATGCTTTGGGTGGTTCACCAGCTGGAAGCAAGCCCTTATTCAGCTGGGTCTTATCATATTAGTCATACTCATAGTTATAGTTATGTTGTGTCATTCCATGTTTTAGAAAATGCTTAGTAAAGGAGTTGACAATCTCTCTATGTATTCCTCCCTACTTCCTAACCAGACAACCCCCTCAAATTCTGGCCAATACACTGAGTATATTAAAAGACATAGACAAAAGAAAAAGAATCTCATCATATAAAGACGGGTGGACATAGTCCTTTCTTTGCAGCAAGGAAACAAAGGATCCAAGAGTCCTATGTCCACTAACTTTCCCAGGGAACTATATATAGCGACTGTCCCACACATGTGAGGTATCTCTAGCACTAGACCTCCTCTGTAAATCTATAGTGGTAACTTGTAAAGGTTTTTAAAGCATCGCCTATGGATAGTAACATTTACATTGTTTGTCGCCATTGCACGGGTGTGCGCAATTTTAAAGCATGACATGTTTGGTATCTGTTTACTTGATGTAACTTCATCTTTTACATCTTACAAAAAATTGGCTGTGTATTTTGTTTTTTGGGATTAAAATTCAGAAAAGTGTATTTCCTGGCGCCTCCATGGCAGCATACAGTTGTATGTAAAAGTTTAGGAACCCCTGACAATTTCCATGATTGTCATTTACAAAAATTTGGATGTTTGGATCAGCATTTTCATTTTGATATATCAAATAACTGAAGGACACGGCCGTGAAATGAGTTTTATTGGATTAACAGAAAATGTGCAATATGCATCAAAACGAAATTAGACAGGTGCATAAATTTTGGCACCCTTGTCATTTTGTTGATTTGAATATCTGTAACTACTTAGCACTGATTAATTGGAGCACACACAATTGGTTTGGTGAGCTCATTAAGCCTTTAAATTCATAGACAGGTGCATCCAATCATGAGAAAAGGTATTTAAGGTGGCCAATTGCAAGTTGTTGTTCTCCTTGACTCTCCTCTGAAGAGTGGCAACACAGGGGCCTCAAAACAACTCTCAAATGACCTGAAAACAAAGATTGTTCTACATTATGGTTTAGGGGAAGGCTACAAAAAGTTATCGCAGAAATATAAGCTGTCAGTGTCCACTGTGAGGAACATAGTGAGGAAATGGAAGACCACAGGCACAGTTCTTTCCATAAGTTCCAGAAGTGGCAGCCACATAAAATATTGGAGAGGCAAAGGCGAACGATGGTGAGAACGGTCAAAAACGGCCCATGGACCATCTCCAAAGACCTACAACATCAACTTGCTGTAGATGGTGTCACTGTGCATCGTTTCTGCACACATGCCACAAATGGAGTCGCTTGAGGTATGCAAACGCACATTTGGACAAGCCAGCTTCATTTTGGAATAAGGTGCTGTAGACTGATGAAACAAAGATTGAGTTATAACAAGGGGCGTTATGCATGGTGACAAAAGAACACAGCGTTTCAAGAAAAAAACTTGCTACCCACAGTAAAATTTGGTGCAGGTTCCATCATGCTGTGGGGCTGTGTGGCCAGTGCCAGTACTGGGAATCTGGTTAAAGTTCAGGGTCGCATGAATTCCACTCAATATCAGCAGATTCTTAAGAATAATGTTGAAGTTACAACGACCCAAAACACTGCTCAAAATCTACTCTGGCATTTATGCAGCGGAACAAGTACAATGTTCTTGAATGGCCATCCCATTCCCCAGACCTTAATATCACTGAACATCCGTGGGGTGATTTGAAGCGGGCTATCCATGCTCGGCAACCGTTAAACCTAACTGAACTGGAGATGTTTTGTAAGTAGGAATGGTCCAAAATACATTCATCCAGAATCCAGACACTCATTACAGGCTATAGGAAGCGTCTAGAGGCTGTTATTTCTGCTAAAGGAGGCTCTACTAAATATTGCTGTGATTTTTCTGTTGGAGTGCCTAAATTTATGCACCTGTCTAATTTCGTTTTGATGCATATTGCGCATTTTCTGTTAATCCAATAAACCTCATTTTACTACTGAAATATTACTGTGTCCTTCAGTTATTTTATTATATATATATATATATATATATATATATAGATCAAAATGAAATTGCTGATCCAAACACTCAAATATTTATAAATTACAATCATGGAAATTGGCAGGGGTTCCTAAACGTTTGCATACAACTGTGCCTGTGATAGAGCCCCGCCTCGACTCCTCCCTCAGGACCATTAAAAATCATAAATTAAAGACGTAGCCCTTCCCCCAACATTCTCCTTTTTTCCTCATACCTCTTGAATCAGTGAAGAAGCAGCAGCAGCTGCCGCTCGGTTCATCTTCTCACATGCGCAGTCCCTGTTCCTTGTGCCACTATTAGCGCTAATAAGGCTGCACTTTCATCATTTAGGTAACCTGAGGCCTGTCCTTACTGCACATTCCCCTTCTTCTCCCTTACTCTCCTTTAAAAAAAAAAAAAAAAAGTCCCCTTTAAGACTTTTATTCTGTCATTTCTTGCAAGTATGAGGGAATGGGGAGTGTTCTTTCTCTCTCTCTCTCTCTCTCTGCTCAGCATACCTGGCATTTCTCAATTTCTGGAGGCTCTAAGCCCTCCTCAAGGATGCCTCAGCGCTCTCTTTTCCTCATTTTTGGGCTCCGGTAATCTTGCGAAGAGTCCCGGGATTCGGTAGGTGGAGGCGGAGCTAGACCATGCGCGCGATCCAGAAGTGTGGGAGGCTCCTGCGCTCCACACTGGTCAGCGGTCGGCGCATGCCTGGGCGCATGCACGGTCCGGCTTGGAGACGGTAGGCGCCAGTTTGGTTGAGGGAATTCCGGGACCTATAGTTATAGGTTTCCCTTAGCCAGGCTGCCAAGTTGGGGCGGAGATGTCCTCATTAAGGAGTGGTTTAAAAGAGCGCTCCTCTTTCTGGGTCTAATGTCTGTCCTCTGACCAGGTGGGCCCTATAGCTCCTGGAGGAGTTTTGCTGGTAACCTTTCTTAAAGCTTTTTTCTTAAAGCCACGGTGCAAACGCTACAATCCTTCCTTAAGAATTTGCCCTTTATTCTATTTCTATATTCTTTCCAGCTGATCCCTCAGCCCTTGGTCTCACCATGAGCCATTCATCAAAAAAGTAAAGATCCACACACGTCCAAAAGGTATGGGACCATCTGCAGGTGAGTTTTTTTAAAAAGAAAAAGAAGAATGCTCTTTCAAAACAGAATTCTTTTCAGTTGCAGCCCTGTCCCCTCAAAGCGGTCAAGAAAATCATCGAGGCATCGTGACGATCATACTCCGGAGCGAAGGTTGCATTCCTCGCGGCATAGATCATCAGAAAGATCAAGATCCAAGAGATCCTATTACTTCCCATCACCACCAGCCCGTTCAGCTGCAAAAATTGCAGGGCATGTGGGACGACTCCGCTTCCAGACAAATTGGTCTTTAAGGACTGCTTTAGGGATCATGCGGCCAATAGAGAGCTGGAAAGTCGACAGGTGGTCGATCTTCTGAAACAGACTCTGAAAGACTCATTTTCAGAACTGGCGGCTTTAATACCAGAATGACTAGCCTCTCCAGTCCCAGAGGTGCAGGATACAGAACCCAGTTTCCCAGGGCCATCAACAGTCAGTACCCCTCTTCCTGCCTCAGGGCAGATGGCAAGGGATCAACCTCCTGATGAGTCATCAGTAGAATCCTCAGAAGACACAGAGCCTTCAGGTTTTAACTTCCAGTTGGTCCATTCATTTATTCAGGCTGTAAAAGAGGCTATAGCCTGGGAGGATCCAGTGGAACCACCATCCAAGGTGAAGGTTTATTTTCAATTCCTCAAAAGAAAGCAGGTTGTGTTCCCGCTTATGGGAGAAATTAGAAAGATTATTCATGATGAATGGAGCAAAATAGATAAAAAGCATTCCCTGGCCCGTTTCTCCAAGCTATACCCTTTAGCGGACTCAGATGCACAATCTTTCAGCTCAATGCGGGTAGTAGATGTGGCTATAGCACGACTAGGGAGGAATGTAACCCTACCTATGGAGGATTCCACATCATTTAAGGATCCTTTAGATAGAAGAATTGACCTGGACCTTAAGCGAAGTTACCTAGCTTCCGGGGCGGCCTGTAGGCCAGCTATTGCATTAACCTCTGTTTCTAATGCCATCAGGGTCTGGACCAAGAATGGGGAAACAGCAATAAAGCAAGGATGACATAGTCAAGGCTTTAAAAGAACTCAAGTTTGCCGCAGACTTTGTGGATGAAGCAGCCATTGACACAATTAGGTGTTCAGCCAATTCAGTGCTGAATTCGGTAATGGCCAAGAGGGCCCTATGGCTGAAATCATGGATGGCCGACTTGGCCTCTAAGCAGAGTTGGTGCAAGATCCCATTAGATGGGAAGTCCTTATTCGGAGAGAAGTTGGACAAAGCTATTTCCTGAGTAACGGGAGAAAAATCTGGTCTTATTCCCCAAGACAGAATGTTTCGGAGATCCAGAACCTATCTTTCAAGGTTCTGTCAGTCAGGCTACAGAGACTTCAGGCAGTCACAACAGGGCAGAGATAACAAAAGGTCCTGGAGGGGCACTCAGGCTTCCTTTCTGGGAGCTAAAAAGAATAAGTCCCTCTCCACTCCCCAGGAAGGGGCAAGTCCTTTTGATGCCAGAAGTACCAAACCTCCCCAGGTGGGAGCTCGGTTGAAATCTTTCCTGTCAGACTGGACCAAGGAGTGTCAAGATCAATGGGTTCTGTCCACAATCCGACAAAAGGCACTAGTTCTAGACCAGTTCATAACATCCCTACAGGTACAGAAGACAGTAGTATCGGTCCCCTCATTGGAACATTTTTCAGGTTTCTATTCAACGCTTTTCCTAGTACAAAAAAAGACAGTTGGCTGAAGACAAGTTATAGACCTGAAGAGACTCAACAGATACATCTATCTTGAGAGGTTCAAGATGGAATCTCTCCAGACGATAATTCAGGCAGTATAGCCAGGGGATTGGATAATATCAATAGACTTACAGGACACCTACCTGCACGTCCCTATTCTGCCCTCATTCTAGAAGTATTTGAGGTTTGCAGTAGGTCCTGTTCACCCGCAATTTCAGGCACATCCTTTTGGCCTGTGTACCTCCCCTCCAATGTTCACGGACATTTTAATAGCAGCCTTAGCTCCTCTGAGGGTGAGAGGTCTCAGAATTTACCATTAGCTGGACGACATTCTCTTATTATCTAACAATCCAATTCAATTCATATCCCACAGGGACATCCTGTTGAGTACCCTAGCGGGACTAGGCTGGCTCATAAACAGTGAGAAGAGCCAGTTGTCACCAACGCAACACATGGGTTACCTGGGAGCATTGTTCAATACGCAACAGGGCACAATATCGTTGCCCCAATGGATGGCAGAGGAGATCAGCCAGAAAATGCTCAAAATCATGGAGAAATCCCATCTGACGGCCTCACAGTGCCTCAGCCTGATAGACCGGATGTCCTCGTGTATACCTCTAGTCCCTTGATCACATTGGCACCTGAAACACTTTCAAGTAGGATTCCTGGTCCAGTGGAAGAGGCAGCATCTCTCCCAGAGGATCTTGTTATCAGCAAGCATGCGCAAGGGCCTCCACTGGTGGACCAATCTGCAAAATCTTTTACAATCAAATACTTTGGCTTCCCACTCCTGGATCACGATTACATCGGATGCAAGTGGACACGGATGGGGTGCTCATTGCAAGATATCAGGATACAGGGAAGATGGTCATTTCACCCCAGCGGTGTAGTATCCAACATACTAGAGATGAGAGTGGCCTTTCTAGCCTTAATTTCATTAACATCCCACATCAGGGGACAAAGAGTGCTTCTATGTCTAGAAAACACGAGGGCCTATCTGCAGAGACAGGGCGGTACTCGCAGCAGGACACTCTTGAGGGAGGTGGAGCCAATTATGATCTGGGCGGAGAAAAACCTCCAGGGCCTCAGTGCAATGTATCTCCCAGAAAAATTGAACAGGGAGGCAGACAGCCTGGGAACCTCCACAAGTGGATCTCTTTGCAACTTGGGAGAATTTGAAGCTCAGGAGGTTTGTCTCTCTCCTACCACATCCACAGGCAGAGGAGGTAGACGCCCTCTCTTGTCCATGGAACTTTACGGTGACCTACGCCTTTCCTCCTTGCCTGCTCATCTCGAGGTTTCTCCTCAGACTCCTGAGGGAACCAGTACAAATCCTGGCAATCTTACCATACTGGCCGAAGAGACCATGGTTTCCACTGGATATACACCCCAGCATGAGCCCTCCCATCAGGATCCCAGCATTCCCGCATCTGCTGACGCAGGGGGAGGTATCTATTCCAAACCCGCAGAGGCTGGATCTTCGGCTATGGCGATTGAAAGGAGGAGGTTTCAGTCATTAGGCTTCTTTCAGAGCATCATATATATCCTCCTTAGTGCCAGAAAGCCAACAATGAATATGATATACATGAGAATCTGAGACAAGTTCTCTGCCTATGCCACTGAAAAAGGCTTCGACCCAGTAAATCCTTCTACTTCAAATATACTGGATTTCCTTCAAACAGGACTTGATCTGGGCCTTGGCCTAGCCACATTAAAAATTCAGGTATCTGCAATCTCTGCAGCAACCAATAAGAGATGGGCAGAGGACCCCCTAGTGATCAAATTTCTTGGGGGGGTGCTGAAGATAAGACCGCCTTGTAGGCGCTTCTTCCCGAAATGGGATCTCCCGCAGGTACTAGAAGTCTTATCCAACCATCCTTTTGCACCTATAGAGGAGACCTCGATTTGGAACCTGATTTTAAAGGCAGCATTTCTGCTAGCTATTACTTCTGGCAGAAGGGTCTCGGAGCTACACGCCTTGGGAATAGGAGACGAACATATCTTTTTTTTTTCCAGGCAGGTTTGAGCTTCGCCCTCTCAGGGGTTTTACACCAAAAGTCGCTTCTCCTGCTTATTTAATGGAGCCATGGTCGTTACCAGTGTTCACAGATTCAGATTCAGAGTCCTGGCGTGAATCAGATGTTTCTAGAGTCCTCAGAGTCTACCTGGAGGCGACCAACAGTTTTAGAAGCCTGAGAGGCTGTTTATTATCCCATGGGAAAGAAACAGAGGCAAGGAGGCATCCTGCCGAAACCTAGCATCCTGGATTGTGAAGACGATACAGAGGGCATACAGGGTGAAGAATATGGAGCCACCTTCTCAAACGAATGCTCACTCAACAAGGGCAGTTTCAGCCTCATGGGCAGTAAGGGCAAACGTGTCCTTGGAGACAGTCTGTAGGGCCACCGCCTGGTCTTCTCGGCACACATTTCTCAGACATTACCACATCGACCCAGGGGCTCTTACCCTGGCAGAGTTCAGAAGGAGAGCAGTGCAGGCTGCTATGGCAGTGTCTAATTACATTTCTTTCTGTTTTGGCATTAAAACCCAACCGCGTATGCTAGTTATTTATCACAGGTATGCTGCCATGGAGGGGCCAGGAAAATGGAAAATTGTTTCATACTTACCGTCATTTTCCTTTCCTGGTGCCTATCCATGGCAGCATACGCCCCACCCTCAGTATTCTACAGGGTGGGCCATTTATATGGATACACCTTAATAAAATGGGAATGGTTGGTGATATTAACTTCCTGTTTGTGGCACATTAGTATATGTGAGGGGGGAAACTTTTCAAGATGGGTGGTGACCATGGCGGCCATTTTGAAGTTGGCCATTTTGAATCCAACTTTTGTTTTTTCAATAGGAAGAGTGTCATGTGACACATCAAACTTATTGGGAATTTCACAAGAAAAACAATGGTGTGCTTGGTTTTAACGTAACTTTATTCTTTCATGAGTTATTTACAAGTTTCTGACCACTTATAAAATGTGTTCAATGTGCTGCCCATTGTGTTGGATTGTCAATGCAACCCTCTTCTCCCACTCTTCACACACTGATAGCAACACCACAGGAGAAATGCTAGCACAGGCTTCCAGTATCCGTAGTTTCAGGTGCTGCACATCTCGTATCTTCACAGCATAGACAATTGCCTTCAGATGACCCCAAAGATAAAAGTCTAAGGGGGTCAGATCGGGAGACCTTGGGGGCCATTCAACTGGCCCACGAGGACCAATCCAATTTCCAGGAAACTGTTCATCTAGGAATGCTCGGACCTGACACCCATAATGTGGTGGTGCACCATCTTGCTGGAAATATGATGTCGGCGATAGGGAATTGCTGGCCATCACTTCGGCTTTGGAGGAATGGCGGTACCTCCTGAAAGAAGCAGCTCACCCGGTATTGGTTTTTACTGACCATAAAAACCATAAAAAAACCATATGCTGTGAAGATACGAGATGTGCAGCACCTGAAACTACGGATACTGGAAGCCTGCGCTAGCATTTCTCCTGCGGTGTTGCTATCAGTGTGTGAAGAGTGGGAGAAGAGGGTTGCATTGACAATCCAACACAATGGGCAGCACATTGAACACATTTTATAAGTGGTCAGAAACTTGTAAATAACTCATGAAAGAATTAAGTTATGTTAAAACCAAGCACACCCTTGTTTTTCTTGTGAAATTCCCAATAAGTTTGATGTGTCACATGACACTCTTCCTATTGAAAAAATAAAAGTTGGATTCAAAATGGCCGACTTTAAAATGGCCACCATGGTCACCACCCATCTTGAAAAGTTTCCCCCCTCACATATACTAATGTGCCACAAACAGGAAGTTAATATCACCAACCATTCCCATTTTATTAAGGTGTATCCATATAAATGGCCCACCCTGTATATTAGGGAGCATGTTGTGAGAAGGGCTGCGTCTTTAATTTATGCTATTCACTGGTCCTGAGGGAGGAGTCGAGGCGGGGCTCTATCACAGGTATGCTGCCATGGCTAAGCACCAGGAAAAGAAAATTACGGTAAGTATGAAACAATTTTCATTTTTTTTCCCTCAAAAAATTGCATTTGAAAAACTGCTGCAAATATACCATGTGTGAAAATTGCAAAATGCACCAATTTATTCTCTAGGGCCTCTTCCTTAAAAATATATAATTTTGGGGGGGTTCTAAGTAGTTTTCTAGCAAAAAATACTGATTGTTAAATGTGAACAAAAAGTGCCAGAAAGGGCCCAGACTGGAAGTACGGTATATATATATATATATATATATAAATGTGTGAATCACTATACACAATAAATTAAGAGAAGAACACTGCCTTAAGACATAGGCTAATAATATTGGAAACAGAATTTATAATTAACCACTTTCTGACCACCCTACAGTACTTTTATTGCTACAGTTAAAGCAGCACACAGTAAACACAAAAACACTATCTAGGCACACAGTTAACCATTTGATCGCCCTAGATGTTTAACCCCTTCCCATCCAGTTATTAGTACAGTGACAGTGTATATTTTTAGCAATGATCACTGTATTAGTGCCACTAGTACCCAAAAAGTGTGAAAAGTGTCAATTAGTGTCCGACAGTTCACCGCAATATCGCAGTCCCGCTATAATTTGCTAATCGCCACCATTACTAGTATTAAAAAAAATTACATAAATATATTCCAGAGTTTGTAGACGCTATAACGATTGGGTAAACCATTTTTTTTTTTTTTTACGAAAAACATGTAGCAGAATACATATTGGCCAAAATTTATAAAGATATTAGATTTTTTCTCCTTATGGTATGTGTTTTATAGCAGAAAGTAAAAAATATTGTTTTTTTTTCAAAATTGTCTTTTTTTATAGTGCAAAAAATAAAAAAAACACAGCGGTGATTAAATAACATCAAAAGAAAGCTCTATTTGTGGGAAAAAAATAATATACATTTTATTTGGGCACAGTGTCACAAGACCACGCAATTGTCAGTTAAAGTAACGCAGTGCCCGTATCGCAAAAAGTGGCCTGGTCATGAAGGGGGCTAAATATTCTGGAGGTCAAGTGGTTAACAATCACTACTACTAACTTAAACAGAATTATCGTATAGAAACTGTGAAAAACCAAAACTTTCAAAAGAGAAATAAATTCCAGCACAAAGGTGAAGGTGTCCAGTCAAAACTGAGTCTAGGTTCACATCTATACAGCTGCGCTTGATGCATTTTTCAGGAGCGTTTTGCAGTGCGTTTTTCATTTTTAAACCCTTGTTTTTTTATGCGTTTTTGCATACAGTTTTCATGCATTTTAATTTTTTTTCTCTTTAAATGCACTGTAAACACACTATATATAGCTGGTTGCTAAGTAGGGGGCCGGGAAGCCGGTTGCCGCGTCCTTAACAACCAATGAGTCATCATCACTTCCCTGCTGACAGCTGAATGTTAAAAAAAAAAAAATTGGCGTGGAAAAAAAAATTGTGAAAACAACGCCATGGGGTCCCCCCCAAAATCCATACCATACCCTTACCTGAGCATGCAGCCCGGCAGGTCAGGAAAGGGAGGGGAAAGCGAGTGCCCCCCCGAACCGTAACGGGCCACATGCCCTCACCATGGGGGGATGGGTGCTTTGGGGGGCTCTGCCCCCCAAAGCACCTTGTCTCCATGTTGATGGGTACAAGGCCTTCTTCCCGACAACCCTGGCGGGTTTGTGGGTGGGGGTCTTTAAGAAGGGGGCCCCCAGATCCTGGTCCCCCCATGTGAATGGGTATTAAAAAATACCTCTGAGATATCTTCTCCCCGAGCCGTCTTCTCCCGCCGCCGTCTCTCCTGCTGCCGTCTCTCCCAATGCTGTCTTCTCCCTGAGCCTTCTTCTCCCTCTGCCAGCTCTCCCGGTGCTGTCTTCTCCCTGAGCTATCTTCTCCCAAAGCCGTCTTCTCCCACTGCTGTCTCTTCCCGTTGCTGTCCTCTCCCCGAGCCATTTTCTCCCGGAGCCATCTTCTCCCACCGCAGTCTCTCCCGCCACCGTCTCTCCCGGTGCCCATCTCTCCCAATGCTGTCTTCTCCCAGAGCCGACTTCTCCCTCTGCCATCTCTCCCAGTGCTGTCAGCTCCCCAAGCTGTCTTCTCCTGCTGCTGTCTCTTCCACTGCTGTCTTCTCCCAGAGCCGTCTTCTCCCACTGATGTTTCTTCCCGGTGCTGTCTTCTCCACGTGCTGTCTTCTCCCACTGCTGTCTTTTTCCTCGCCACTGGCTACCCGCTAAAAAAAAAAATCTGCTCTTGTTCTGTGGCTTCCTCCATTGTGTTGTTGCACGCTGTCTGGCATCACTTATATAGCTATGGGGCATGGCCATCCAATGACATCAACCAAAGAGCCAGGTGATGTCATCGGATGGCCACTCTTCCGTTTGAAGGGCATCCTCAAATGGAAGATGGAGGAGCGCAAGGTCTCTAACATCCACCAGCTCCGTGATGTCGACATGAAGGAGTGGAAGAGGACTCCAGTGGCAACCTGTGAAGTTCTGGTGAACCCCATGCCCAAGAGGGTTAAAGGCAGTGCTGGAAAATAATGGTGGTTACACAAAATATTGACACTTTGGGCCCAATTTGAACAATTTCACTTAGGGGTGTACTCACTTTTGTTGCCAGTGATTTAGACATTAATGGTTGTTAGGGATGAGCTTTTGGTTCGACTCCAACATTGGCTGTTCGGGCGTTCACCGAATTTTGAACATTATGGGGCGTTCGCGCTAAGTTTGAGCGCCCCATAATGCATTGCTAGACTGAGGAAAATGCTGCCCGCTGATTGGCCAAAGCATGAACATGACCTGCATGCTTTGGCCAATGACAGCGCACTCTGCTGCGAGAGGCATGATTGGCTAAAAGGCAGGGTGACTTTGGCCAATCATGTCTCAGGGGTCTCCATCAATGCCCCATAATATATAAGGCCGCTTGAACAGCAGCTGTGTGTAGTGTGTGAATGTGGAGACCAGAGACTGACATTGATCTAGTTTAGCTAGTTTATTTAGTGGCATGTAGGCAGTGTAGTATATAGATCTAGTGCAGAGTATATACAGTCAGTGCAGGCAGTGTAGTATATAGATCTAGTGTAGATTTGAAATGAAACAAACAAGATGTGCTTTAACTGCAGACTTTCAGCTTTAATTTGAGGGTATTTACATCCAAATCAGGTGAACGGTGTAGGAATTACAACAGTTTGTATATGTGCCTCTCACTTTTTAAGGGATCAAAAGTAGTGGGACAATTGGCTGCTCAGCTGTTCCATGGCCAGGTGTGTGTTATTCCCTCATTATCCCATTTACAAGGAGCAGATAAAAGGTCCAGAGTTAATTTCAAGTGTGCTATTTGCATTTGGAATCTGTTGCTGTCAACTGTCAATATGAGATCCAAAGAGCTGTCACTATCAGTGAAGCAAGCCATCATTAGGCTGAAAAAACAAAACAAACCCATCAGAGAGATAGCAAAAACTTTAGGTGTGGCCAAATCAACTGTTTGGAACATCCTTAAAAAGAAAGCTCACCGGTGAGCTCAGCAACACCAAAAGACCAGGAAAACCACGGAAAACAACTGTGGTGGATGACCAAAGAATTATTTCCCTGGTGAAGAAAACACCCTTCACAATAGTTGGCCAGATCAAGAACACTCTCCAGGAGGTAGGTGAATGTGTGCCAAAGTCAACAATCAAGAGAAGACTTCACCAGAGTGAATACAGAGGGTTCACCACAAGATGCAAACCATTGGTAAGCCTTAAAAACAGGAAGGCCAGATTAGAGTTTGCCAAACAACATCTAAAAAAGCCTTCACAGTTCTGGAACAACATCCTATGGACAGATGAGACCAAGATCCACTTGTACCAGAGTGATGGGAAGAGAAGAGTATGGAGAAGGAAAGGAACTGCTCATGATACAAAGCATACCACCTCATCAGTGAAGCATGGTGGTGGTAGTGTCATGGCGTGGGCATGTATGGCTGCCAATGGAAATGGTTCTCTTGTATTTATTGATGATGTGACTGCTGACAAAAGCAGCAGGATGAATTCTGAAGTGTTTCGGGCAATATTATCTGCTCATATTCAGCCAAATGCTTCAGAACTCATTGGACAATTCTTCACAGTGCAGATGGACAATGACCCGAAGCATACTGCGAAAGCAACCAAAGAGTTTTTTAAGGGAAAGAAGTAGAATGTTATGCAATAGCCAAGTCAATCACCAGACCTGAATCCGACTGGGCATGCATTTCACTTGCTGAAGACAAAACTGAAGGGAAAATGCCCCAAGAACAAGCAGGAACTGAAAATAGTTGCAGTAAAGGCCTGGCAGAGCATCATCAGGGATGAACCCCAGCGTCTGGTGATGTCTATGTTCCAGACTTCAGGCTGTAATTGACTGCAAACGATTTTCAACCAAGTATTAAAAAGGGAAAGTTTGATTTATGATTGTTAATCTGTCCCATTACTTTTGGTCCCTTAAAAAGTGGGAGGCACATATACAAACTGTTGTAATTCCTACACCGTTCACCTGATTTGGATGTAAATACCCTGCAATTAAAGTTGAAAGTCTGCAGTTAAAGCACATCTTGTTTGTCTTATTTCAAATCCATTGTGGTGGTGTATAGAGCCAAAAAGATTAGAATTGTGTCGATGTCCCAATATTTATGGACCTGACTGCATGAATCGTATATAGTATATACAGTATATATATGTAATACGCGGCAGTTACTGTAGACGATATATACAGTTCATTCAGTGTATAGTATATAGGGTCAGCTTAGGCAGTATACCATATATAGTACATTTTTGTAAATATGTTATATCTTTTCATGTGACAACACTGAAGAAATGACACTTTGCTACAATGTAAAGTAGTGAGTGTTCACCTTGTATAATAGTGTAAATGTGCTGTCCCCTCAAAATAACTCAACACATAGCCATTATTGTCTGAACCACTGGCAACAAAAGTGAGTACACCTCTAAGTGAAAATGTCCAAATTGGACCCAATTAGCCATTTTCCGTCCCCGGTGTCATGTGACTCGTTAGTGTTACAAGGTCTCAAGTGTGAATGGGGAGCAGGTGTGTTAAATTTGGTGTTATCTCTCTCACTCTCTCATACTGGTCACTAGAAGTTCAACATGGCACCTCATGGCAAATACCTTCATTTGTAAATCTTATACAAAGCATGGCAACTGCTAATGACTCTAAGTTCACGTAAGCTTTAAAATAGAAGTTTGGAAAAAATAAATTATACTCACCGATGCTGCATCTGTCCCCCGCCACCTCTGAATTGAGAACTAACTAACAATCAAAGACTTCTGATCACTTTGTCCTCCTCTCCACTCCGAACAAAGAGCAGTGAATATCAGTAATCAGCTCTCTGCTCTGCCCCTCCAGCGCTCACTAGAGCACTGGGTTGTGGAGGGGCGAGAGGCTGGCTCAGGCTGTCAGCAGCTCTCTGAGAGGCTAAGCCAGCATGCCGTGCATGAACAGCTTAGCATACATTTATGGCACTGCTCTGTGCCTTATGATGTGACCTCCATGTGCATGCATGGGAGCGACATCATTGCAGCTCAACTGTTCAACCAGCTGAACAGAGTGAACCTGGAAAGAAGACCTTTAGAAGATGGAAGTCCCTGTGACCAGTGGGAGTGCTGACAGCTCAGCGCAATCTGTTAATAAGCTGTGCATACTGGCATATTATGGCATAAATCTCCTAGGAACCCATGTGTTTAAACAAATATAGCACAGTTTAATTCTGCTTTAAAGGGTTACTCCACTTTGGGAAAAAATAGCAAATCAAAAAATAATATAGTGTATACAATTTCGACTCAAGTCATATTGTAATTGTAAACGTTATTGAAAGGTACCTTTTCATTTCAATCTGCAGCTCCGTAATTTTCTATAAAGTGCAATGCAATATGGCTACCTGGAGGGGTTCTGTACACAGAATGTGTACAGAATGCCCCCCAGAAACATAATTTCCTGCTTGTGTGATTGGCTCATTAGTCTACATTAAGATACAAGTCAGATATCCCCTGCAACAAAAATGTCATTTTTGGTGAGATCTTCCTAATAGGAAATCATGTCTAAAGGGATGCAGACCCTGCAATTTTCCTCATTAATGCCCTGCTGGTGCAGCAGCTGGTTGATAATTATAAAACCACTCCTATTAGATTAACTTACCACATGGACTCAGACAACCACACAGGGATTTCTTCAGAATAGCAAAAGGTAGGAAGCTGCAACAAAGTTTGTTAAATTCCTTGTAATGTACATAGATCACCCAGAGGGGATTGGTTTTTCTCAACAAAGGTGGAGTTGCTTTTTAAGTGTAGGTCAATGGGACAACAGGCAGTATGGCAGCTAAACACAACAAAAATTGGATAATAATTGGCCACTTTTTGGCTTTTTATTGATGGTTTAAACGTATAGCATATTTAGTAAACATAACTTTGCATAAAAGCAACACACAAAACAACTTAGCCACCACGGCTCAAGCTGTATTATAAATAATCCAAAAACTTTTAAACTTTCCACAACTTCAACTTTATTTACAAACTTTTTCAGACCTAGTCATAAAATACTTGGGTCTACTCAAATAATATTGCAGCCGTCCCCCTTGAAACAAGGTGATACCACCACACAATAATGGCCGCTACAAAACTTTGGATGGGAGGGCGGGGAGCACCACGGCTGTGCCTTCTGAGGCAAATGAGCCCCCCACTCACAGAGCCCCCTTTTATAGGCAGGCTCAGGGGTTTCTGGAATGTTCTGGGGGTGAAATTCACATATTTTACCTTAGTAATCCATGTGACCTCACCCCAGAACAACCAATCACAAAAAAGGCTCCTTAGGAGCTTGAAAAACAGGCGGCAAAATCACATGTCACCTCTCCTACAACATGTGACCCACACACCTGTCACTAACACTAAACAAGGTGTTACGTACCTGGTGGAGGAGTCTGACTTATGCAGTGGGTAACCTCCCTTACGACCCTGACTCGGGAACCCCTGGTAGAGTAGACAGGTGGCTCGGGAGTGCAGGATGGCACGAGGGTCGGACTGGGTCACTGGTGATGGTATAGGTCCGTTGGTGCACTCGTGCACTAGAAGAATGGTCGTACAGGCTGGGTCGTGAAACAGGCTGGCGGTGCGGTACAAGAGGAGCAAGCAGGCGGATAGTCGGGTTCAGGCTGGGTCGTCAACGGGCGGGCAAGCAAAGTACAGGAGGGCTAGGCAAGAGAGTGGTCGTAGACAGTCCAGGGGTCGGTGCAGGCAGAGATCAACAAAGTCAGACAATCCGGGTCACAGGAACAGAGGAACAGATACAGGTAACTCAGGAAAACACACTATACGCTGTAGATCCGACAGCATCTGCTACAGGAAGCAGGAAGTTTAAATAGAGCTGCTCCTCTAAGAACCAGAGGAAACCACACCTACATGCTATTAACCCTCCGCACGTCTTCTAACACAAGGCCACCTGTTTGCCTCAGGCTCACAAGGGGAGCCTTGAAACTGCCCACTGCCGTAGTCCCATGAGGAAAGGGGGGTTGCTGGAAATCTCGTTCCCCTTTCCTTTCATAGGACAACAGGCAGTATGGCAGTTAAACACAACAAAAATACACCAGACACAGAATTGTATAATAATTGGCCACAACCTTTTTATTGTTGGTTTAAAAGTATAACATATTTAGTAAACATAACTTTGCGTAAAAGCAATGCTCAAAACAACTTAGCCACCACGGCTCAAGCTGTATTATAAATAATCCAAAAACGTTTAAACTTTCCAAAAGACAGGAGGGACTAAACCCGCCTGTCACCAAAACCCCACACCACTGCCTTTTCGATACACTCCTGCAAATCCGTATTAAATATATCCAATCCTATGTCAGTCAAGTGTATTCCATCATCCCTATATAGGCCAGGAAAACCTCCTTCCAGCTCCAAATGTCTGAAAGAAAATCCTCAGACGCTACTCATACATGTTTCTATTGCCCTATTCACTCTCTTCCTTATTTTCTCAAGCGATCTCATTGAAGATGATTCTAACCACCTCAACCTCTGAACCACTTCTGAAAAAATTATCAAAACCTATGGAAAAGAAGCCTTGAAACGGACAATATAATTTTTAATACTATAAATCAAGTCTAATGTTTTACTTTGGCCTATGTCATTTCCCCCCCAAATGTATAATTAAAATATCAGGAGAAGGGAGAAATTGATGGAGACGACCTAACTCAAAAAACAAGTCTGCTCGCACCATACCTCTCCTCCCACTCCAGAAAACATTAAACCTAGCTGGATCCAAGCCCAAATTCTCAGAGTAAACTCTGTTGACTGCTCTGTGCTGGGCCCAAAATATGAAGTATTGACCATTGATCCAAATCACTTCAGCATTACCTGTAATGAGTCAAATGGAAAAATTAGGCCTCACATATAACTTATAACTTTTAGATTTCCATGTTCCTACTGACTTTATAGTTGCTACATCTAAACCAATTCTAGCTGCCTCAGTGGGAGCCCCAATCCTAAAAGAATGTGAGGTAAAACACCCTTGCAAATTGAAAACAGCAAGGTATCGTTTAAAAACACAAACAAACTGAAACTTCGTAAATGTAGAACCATCTGAATGAATGAATAAAAAGGGACAAGGTGAGACCTAAGAACGAAATAATCTGACATTAATTTGACTGGACAAATTGGGGAGCCAGTCAGGGCATTAAGAAAAATCCACCTATCTTTACTGAACTGGTCCATCTTAGACCGCTTACTAAAGAGTTTTAACACATTTTTCTCAATAACCATATCTGTAAACTGTAAACCAGACTTACCCAACTTACTATGTGGGACTAACTCAGAAATTCTGAGTGCTGCAAAAAAATTCAGTGAAAAAAACTGCTTTAAACATTACTTCTTCGTAACCAGAAAAACACACTTGAACAGTTGCTTCACATAACTTTCTCAAAATATCAGGCGTAATCGGCTCCTGCCCATCAAAACTAAGTCCAGCCCTCATTCCCCCCTGTGCTCCAGAACTCCCTGTACCCACTACCAGGGTGTTCTTGGACCAGGGCCGTAAGAGAGGTTGTCCCCTGCACAAGTCAGACTTGATCACCAGGTACGTGACATGTTGCCATACTGCCCTGCCATTGAAATGTTCAAGAAACTGTACCCAAACTAAAAGATCCTCCCTCATATCATGAGTTACTCTAATGTGCGAAAAAGGTGTTTTTAAACTGGAGATCGACAAATAAAATCTCCTGGAAAAAAGCCTTCCTACCGGCATAACTCTGGTAGCAACAACCAGTAAACCAGTAAACAGGGACTGCATTTCTTGTAAACAAACCTTTTTTCTCCTAATAAACCAGTATAACATAACCTTGATCCTTTCTATTTGTGCTTCTGGCAACCTAAATTCCATCTGAACTGTGTCTATGGTGATCCCTAAAAACTCCAGACAAACAGAAGGCTAGCAAGTTTTTTCCCTTGCTAACGGGACGCCTAACTCATTGCAAATCCTAAAAAATTACTCCAACAGAAAAAGACAGTCCACAGTATCAGGGGGGCCTAAAAGAAACAAAAACATCTAAATAACCAATCAAAAAAGAAGATCCTGTTATTGAAAAAAACACCCATTCCAAAAACGATGAAAAATTCTTAAAATATAAACAAGATAAGACACAACCCATGGGCAGGCATTTGTCAAAATAAAACCTATTAGAAAAGAAAAACCTTGGTGAATTGAAACAATCCAGATGGATCAGTAGAAGCCTGAGCGCAGATTTTGTCTGCTTTAGCTAGCGAAACTCCTGAAACTAGCTGCCTAAGCTTAACAAGTGCGTCTTCAAAGGATGCGTATTGAACCGGAGACATAGCATCCGAAATCTGATCATTCAGTGAATCATCTATTGGATATGAAAGGTGATGGATCAGCCTAAAATAATTTAGCTCCTTCGGAACTATACCTAATGGGGGAATTCTAAAATTAATAAATGGCGGGTGAGTAAAAGGACCTTCAAACCTTCCTTCCTGTAATTCCTTAATCATTTTTTCTCTAACTATTGACTGCATCTCATCTACTGACTTTAAGTTCTTCACCAATTTACAACCTTGACCTAAAAATTTTGGCAAAATAAAACTGTCCCTAAAACCGCTGATAAGTAAATCAGCACTCTGGCTGTCTGGATATTCCAGAAGCCATGGAAGGATTTTTTGCAATCTCACCGGAGTGACTGCCTTTCTGAAACACCCAACTCCCACGTTGCTGGTTGGCAGAAGACATTTTTTTAAAACACTTGTTGACTGGTTGGCCCACTGCACAAAAAGCACACTTGTGCCGGTATTTGCAGGGATTGGGCCATTTACAGTGCCCATTGTTAAAATGGAAGCATATACCTTTTCTGTACCCTGTTGCTGTATTGGTCCTGTCTGTAGATGATGGCTGCTTAAATGAGAATGCTCTTTGGGGGAGAAAAAAGATTTAGCCATAGGCCAACAACATCATTTGATCCCCATTTCAAGTTAGGATGGATAGCTAGCTTTTGGCCGAAGGACTCATATAAAAACCAAGCTGTCCCCCCAAAATTCTTGTATGCCTCTAGTACGATATCAATGTGCTGAAAAAGTCCAGAGCTCTTTCCTGGACACTTTTCACACAAAACGCTACTATAAATACAAGCCTGCAACCAATTATGAAATGACCTGGCCACAGGTCTTCTCCTATCTTCTTCTGCCCTATCATCCTTTCTCTCAGCCTTAGACAAAAACTCCTTAGTAGATGGTAGGAGACCTAAAACATCCATAAATTCTTCTCTCCAAATTTTTTCCTTAATGCTGAGAGAAAGATGATAACCCAGTGGAGAAACTTCACATGGCAACGTTTCTTTAAGTCAAATTTCTGGAGTGTTTTGAGATTTAGCATTACCGAAATTAGCAGGTGAAACTGTAACCAATGAGTCAGAGTTTAATACTGATGATTGTGCACCACCCACTGAGGAGACAGCAGGTGGCACCCAAACACCAGCCACAGAAATACCTAACATTAAAATACTATTTCTTGCACTCTCACCAGCTTGACTCCTACTGTTCAAATCCTGAGCCAACCTAGAAAGCAAATTATTCATATTAGTTAACAATTGCATAGATGTTAACTTACCAACTCCACTTGCCATATCAGGCTGCGGCTGTGCATTAGCGCAGACCACCTGGATATTATTACCCCCTTGCTGTTCTTCCTTCTCAGGGGGGAGCAGACATATACATGGGTCTAATGAACCAGCCACCGCTCTATCAGCGATGCCGGCATCTTCAGGCATACTTGGTTGCCTAGGATACTCCTCTGCTGGTCTTCGGCAAGATGACCGTTGGGACTCAGCTCCACTTCTGTCTCTTCCTGTTGAGTCCTAGCGCCTGCACGGCTGTGACCGCACATTGCTTTCAGCCGACGATCTGCAAGGCGGAGATGGGGAGTGCCTTTGGTGCGGAATGCGCCTCCTCATTGCCGGCCCTTCGATTCCGCTGGTGGTGACGCCGTCTTGTACTTGGCGCTCCGCATCCACTTCCCGCTGGTCTTCTGGCACTTCAACTTGCCGTGATGCGCAGCTCCGTCCTCCTCCCGTCCTTGATCCTCCAGCGGCGGCAGTGGGAGACAAATGTTCCGGAGCCTCTTGACCCGGTGCACTCGGAAGGTCCAGGCAGAGACAAACCCACTCTTCTCCTCCTTCCTGCCCAGCCCGCTCGATAAAACATCTCAGAAGGCTCATTCTTCAGCCCCAGAAAGCGCTGCTTGCCCAATGAGGTAAACCCCTAGAGCACCACAGCTGTGCCTTCTGAGGTGAATGAGTCCCCCATTCAAGGAGCCCCCTTTTATAGGCAGGCTCAGGGGTTTCTGGAATGTTCTGGGGGTGAAATTTACATGTTTTACCTTAGTAATCCATGTGACAACCAATCACAAAAAAGGCTCCTTAGGAGCTTGAAAAACAGGTGGCAAAATCACATGTCACCTCTCCTACAACATGTGACCCACACACCTGTCACTAACCCTAAACAAGGCAACCTGTGCGCCTCAGGCTCACAGGGGGAGCCTTGAAACTGCCCACTGTCGTAGTCCCATGAGGAAAGAGGGTTCTTAGAAACCTCTTTCCCCTTTCCTTTCATTCCTGACAATTTTAGGTGCCCCTTTTACATACAGAATACTCAGAACATACATAATAGCCACTAAAGGAGCCATTTAAAAACCTTTAAAGTTATTAACCACTTCCTTACTGAGCACTTAAACCCCCCTCCTGCCCAGACCAATTATCGGCTTTACGCGCTGTCGCATTTTGAATGACAATTGCGCAGTCGCGCGACGTTGTACCCAAACAAAATTTGCGTCCTTTTTTCCCCACAAATAGAGCTTTCTTTTTGGGGGTATTTGATCACCTCTGTGTCATTTCTGATCACCGCTGTAAACAAAAAATGAGCGACAATTTTGCAAAAAAGAACAATATTTTTTACTTTTTGCTAAAATACAAATACAAAAAAAAAAATAAATATTCATTAGTTTAGGCTGATATATATTCTTCTACATATTTTTGGTAAAAAAAATCGCAATCGGTATATATTGATTGGTTTGCGCGTCTACAAACTATGGGAATTGATTTATGACGTTTTTATTGTTTTTATTTTTTTTTACTAGTAATGGCGGCGATCTGCAATGGGACTGCAATATTGCAGCAGAAATGTCGGATATTTTTTACACATTTTTGGGACCAATGACATTTATACAGCGATCAGAAATTTAAATATCCACTGATTACTGTATAAATGTCATTGGCAGTGAAGGGGTTCACCCCTTTTTTCCTGCGTTTAAAACAAACCCATGTTGCAGCGCGCTGACGCGTTAACAGTAAGTT
>BLSH010131036.1:227108-250061 GCA_018402905.1 Glandirana rugosa | reverse complement strand
CTGGCTGGGACATAACAGATCTCACTGATCCCAGTGACAGGGATCAGTAGATCTGGTATGTCCCTTGTAACAGAACGGAGAACCGCCGTATTTACATCTGCGGTTCCCTGTTCTGCAGCTCTGTCAGGCGATCGTGCGTCTCGAGCGGACATCGAGTCCGCCGACCCACGGGCATGCCCGCTCAGCGCGCGGCGGCCGCGCGCGACGCCGCTGCCCCCAGGGGGCTCGCCGGGAGCGTGCACAGGGGATGTCCATGGACGTCATCCGGCATTTCAGATCCGCGCTGGAGCCGTACTTCGGCAATAGGGCGCATCTGGAGGGGTTAAAGACCACCTCGACCCTCCCTCCCCCAATTTCACCATCCACGTTGATTACAATTCATTTCAATTACATTGGCAGAAATGTCTGCCAAATTTCAGAGAAACAAAATAGAATAGTTCTGCTAATGCCCAGTAATAGTATGAATTCACCTTTATTAATTAAAGTAGAACTATAGGCTATTTGTTTTTCCATCTTGAATAGAGTAAGGGAGGGTTATAACTAGAGTTGAGTGAACCTGGACTGTAAAGTTCGGGTCCGTACCGGACTTTAGGGTGTCCGTGCCCCAAACCTGGACATTTGAAAAAAAGTCTGGGTTCGGTATTCGGGTATTTTTGGCGCCTTTTCTATAGCTGCTGGGCAGCCAATCAACAGGTTTATCACTAGTTTGCTCTTAGAAGCCATCATAGCCATGCCTACTAATAGCATGGCTGTCATTGGCCAGTGCATCATGTGACCCAGCCACTATATGAGGCTGGAGTCATGTAGCGCCGCATGTCAGATCGTCTCAGACTAGAGTAGGGAGAGCTTCATGGTGCTCCGGTGCTGTGAGGGAAAGATTAGCGTTCACAACCATCTCAGACTGCATTAGGGAGACCTTCATTGCGGTCCTGTGAGGGAGACATTAGCGTTCACAACCATCTTATAGTGCATTAGGGAGACGTTCCTGTCTATGATGTGAGGGAGACATTAGCGTTCAGAACTATCTTATAGTGCATTAGGGAGACATTCCTGTTGGTGCTCTGAGGGAGAGATTATCATTCTAAAACCATCTACTACTGCATTAGGGAGACATTCCTGTTGGTGCTCTGAGGGAGAGATTATCGTTCTAAAATCATCTACTACTGCATTAGGGACAGGTTCTTGTTGGTGCTCTGAGGGAGAGATTATCATTCTAAAACCATGTACTACTGCATTAGGGACAGGTTCCTGTTGGTGCTCTGAGGGAGAGATTATCATTCTAAAACCATCTACTACTGCATTAGGGACAGGTTCATGTTGGTGCTCCGAGGGAGAGATTATCATTCTAAAACCATCTACTACTGCATTAGGGACAGGTTCCTGTTGGTGATCTGAGGGAGAGATTATCGTTCTAAAACCATGTACTACTGCATTAGGGACAGGTTCCTGTTGGTACTCTGAGGGAGAGATTATCATTCTAAAACCATCTACTACTGCATTAGGGACAGGTTCCTGTTAGTGCTCTAAGGGAGAGATTATCATTCTAAAACCATCTACTACTGCATTAGGGACAGGTTCCTGTTGGTGCTCTGAGGGAGAGTTTATCGTTATAAAACCATCTACTACTGCATTAGGGAGAGGTTCCTGTTGGTGCTCTGAGGGAGAGTTTATCATTCTAAAACCATCTAATAAAAATAAAAAGGGCATCTACAATTTTCTTTTTTTTTTAAAAAAAAAGAATAATAATTTATTATTATTTTTTTTTAGTATTAATAAATAGTGCTACATAGTACATTTGTGTCCAGAATGAGGAGAGCGTCAAATAAGGGGCGTGGTCGTGGTGCTGCTGGTGTTGGTGGTGTTGGTGGTGTTGCTGAAGCTCCTGTTGCAAGGATAGGACGTGGTCGATCTGTGCCAGCTACATGCACAAGTGAAACACCTTCCTCAGGTAGCTGACAGAACCTTCAATGTTATATGGTAGGCCCGAATGGCGCTCAACGAATGGTGAGGCCAGAACAAGTACAGGCGATAGTAGATTGGGTGGCTGACAATGCCACCAGTTCCTTCACATTGTCTCCCACCCGGTCCCTTGATGAAAGCTCAGAGTTGGCAACTGAACCCCATGGTCATCTGTCTTTCACCTGAGCCCCTTGTAAATCAGCCAAGCAGTCGGAGCCCCAAGTCATGCAGCAGTCTCTTATGCTTTTTTTTTTTTTTTTAATTTTAGATTTTTTATTAAGTTTCAGAACATACATGAGTAAATGGTACAAATGTAAGACATAGTCTGTGCTAGAATACATTGTCATCATCATTATCATACAGAAAGAAAAATTACTTAGTTGCCAAAGTGCGTCCATGTTTACCATGTTTACCATGGCAGTAGGGCTCACGCTGTGGGACATCTTTTGCTGAAAAGCTCTTATATTTGGTTTTTGGCCTGATCTGCCTCCAGACCATCCCTTCACCCCCTAGGGAACAAACTGTGAAGGGATGGGGGCATTCCTCTCAAGTCTAGATTTCCCGATTTCAGATTAAGCTTGTGATGGTCCACACCGTGATACCATTGACTTTATTGCAGGATACTGGAACAATACAACCTGTATATGAGGGTTGTACAACAAACAAATGAGGAAGGGGATACTATTCTAAGGGGAATAACTCTGCTGTTACTTTTGTTTGATGCAGGTGTATGTTAGTCACCCTGTTATGCTGTAAAATTCAAAGGATAATATTCAAAGGATAATATTTAACTTGTACTTTCTTATCCATAGCTCCCAACGACATTTAAAGAGTGGCAGTGTGCCCTGAGAGCGGGCTAGTATATGTTCATATGTGCAGTTTATGGTCACTAAGTCGATCACTTCCTTTGTTGAAGGAGCTGTATTCTTTTTCCAAAATTTCATTAATGTTAGTCTAGCACAGTGGTTCTCAACTCCGGTCCTCGGGACCCACTAACAGGCCAGATTTTAAGTATTACCTTGGGGAGATGCAGACTAGAATACTGCAATCACTGAGCAGCAAATTATATCACCTGTGATGTATTTCAGTTATCTTGCAAACCTGGCCTGTTAGTGGGTTCCGAGGACTGGAGTTGAGAACCAGTGGTCTAGCAGATAATAAGATATGCATTACTATGGTTCTGCTATCAGCAGAAAAATTATCTATGTGGATACCCAGAAGTGCCAGTTCCGGGGAAGGCCGGCTGATGATGCCCGTGATTTCTGAAATTAGTTGGAATATGGATTTCCAAAAACTAGTGATAGATTTGCATTGCCATACGATATGCAACAGGTTACCCTCCTGTCCACATTCTCTCCAGCATCCCGAAGGGGAGTTTTTATACATTTTTGCGAGGCGAGCAGGCGTAAGGTACCACCTGTACGTTAATTTATATATGTTCTCCCAGTGTGCTACACTGCATGTGGCTTTTGTGCTGTGTCTCAGCGCTAATTGCCATTCCTTTTCGGTGAAAGTTTTGCCCAGCTCCTTTTCCCATTTTTGAATGGGTGCATCCTGTTTCAATGGGGAGTCTGTGAGGAGGAGGTTATATATATGAGTGATTTTCTTTTCATGACTTCCCTTTACTTGGAAAAATTCCCACATATCTTTATTAACCTCTAAATATGTGCATTTATTAGCTTGTAGGAAATGTTTGATTTGTAGGAGAGGATACTGGTGTTTCATTGTGCTGCTACCTACTGCCTCGACCTCTGCTAGTGTATGTTGTCCAATGTCTTCCCAGTTTTTGATGGAGAGATTCGGGATGAGAAATTCAAAGAGTGTTAGTGGTAGGTTTTCCACTTTTACTGCTGTAATGTCTAGCTTGAGTGTGTGTAGATATCTCCAAGCCTGCAGGGTAACTAATATGGCAGGGTATGTAGGAATGTAAAGTGGAGCTTTAAACCTTTCAGCTAAGAGTAGGTCCTTGAGACTTTTACCTTGAATCATTGCTCCCTCTAATCTAACCCACTGGGTGTCAAGGGGTGTCCGCGCCCATTTTTGTGCCTGGGCTAGGATTGTTGCGTAATAGTATTTCTCAATGATAGGGACCCCCATCCCACCAGCTTTCCTATGTCTTGTTAGAATAGAGAAGGAAATTCTTGCTCTTTTTTGACCCCAAATGTATGAGCGGAGTTTAGAATTAATCTTGCGGAAGAAGCAGGAGGGCAGAGGAATTGGGACCGTTCTAAATATGTAGAGTATTTTTGGTAAGACCATCATTTTAAACGCTGCCATCCGCCCCATCCACGAGATTTCTTGTCTGCTCAGGTGTAGCAAATCAGACTGAACCGTGTTAAGTAATTTCATGTAATTAGCTGCATAAATCTTCTTAGAGCTAGCTACCAGTGATATCCCCAAGTATAGGATTTTGTCTTTGTCCCAATTACACGGGAGCAAAGATTTCATCTTAGTTCTAATTTTATGGCTAGTAAATAAGGTAAGGATTTGACATTTAGTTACATTTATTTTATAATAAGAGGCTTCGCCAAATGTTTTTATAAGATCTATTATAGTGGGTAAGGATTTCTCTAATTGGGTAATGGTCAAGATGACATTGTCTGCGTATAGGCCTATTCTATGTGATTTATCAGCTACTTGAATTCCGTCTATCAGGTTTGTGGATCTCACAGCTTCCGCAAATGGTTCCATAACCAAGGTGAAGATCAGAGGTGATAAGGGGCACCCCTGTCTAGTACCATTTGTAATTCTAAATGAGTCCGATAGTGCACTGGAGGTGAACACTTGCGCTGAGGGGTTAGAGTATAGAGTGGAGATTGCCGAGAGAAGGAATCCCCCCAATCCGAATTTAGTGAGCACCGACCCTAGGTATCCCCAATGGACCCTATCGAAAGCCTTCTCCGCGTCTAAGGCTATGAAGGCTGTCGGTAGTTTCCGACTTTCTGCGATATCTAGGAGATCCAGCATCCTTCTAGTCCCATCCGCTGTTTGCCTGTTGGTAACAAAGCCTACTTGGTCGGTATTTATCAGCTGCGGTGTCACTTCGGCCAATCTGTTAGCTAGCACTTTAGCGTATATTTTTAGGTCCGTATTTAAGAGGGAGATAGGTCTAAAGTTTTGCGGAAGTGTAGTCTCCTTGCCAGGTTTGGGTAGGGTAATTATATATGCTTTAAGCATTTCGCTTGGGATGGTATTTGATTGAGTAATTTGATTTAGGGTGTTAGTCAAGTACGGGGTTAAGGTATTTGTGAAGGTTTTAAAATATTCTGCTGAAAGCCCATCTGGGCCTGGGGATTTATTCAGAGGTAGGTTGTTCACGATTGACCTAATTTCGTCTTCTGAAATGGGCGCATTAAGGCTTTCCCTTGTTTCGGTGGAGAGGGCCGGGAGTGTGACTGAGGCCAGAAAATTTTGAATGGCAGATGTTGATGGTTGGGGCGTAGTTTGATCTTCCTTTAAATTATATAGTGCACTATAGTAGTCCTTAAAGCTATTCGCTATATCACTGGGGTGGATTATTTTAGTGCCTGACTTAGGGTCAATTAGAAAGTTGATCCTGGCGGCTGCCTGTCTTTGTTTAACTAGCTGAGCTAATTTTTTCCCTGCCTTGTTGCTCGTTGAATAGTAATTGGCTTTGAAGTATTTGGTGTTTCTTTCGAATTCCCCCAATAGGAGCGACTTTAGTTTTAGTCTACAACTCTGGAGTTCACTCAAAATTTTGTTGTCTGTTATTTGTTTGCTAGCTATCTCAAGTTGTTGGATATTGTGTAGGAGCGCGTCTATTTTCCTAGTTTTTTGTTTTCTGACTCTTGTTGCTATTTGTAGTAGAACACCTCTGATGAAGGCCTTATGAGTACACCACAATGTTGGTTTAGAGATATCCTCCGAGTCATTAAATCGGAAGAATTCATCTAGATGTTTTTGGATTTCCGCCCGGAGGTCGACACGGCCGAAGAGTTGGGTATTGTTTCGCCAAAGCTGTATCGGGGTAGTGTTTGATTTTTCCGCTAATTCAATTGTGAGCGGGGCATGGTCTGACCATGTTATGTTGCCTATGGTTACAGTTTTGGTCATATGTAGAGTTGAGATATCTGTTAAACAGATGTCTATCCTAGAATAGGACTTGTGTGGATTAGAATAAAAGAAGTCTTTCTACCCCGGGTGGAGGCATCTCCAAGTATCAAACAATTTTTCAGTGTGGAGAATAGATTGTAAGGAGAATTTGGGTTGTTTTCTGGAAGGTTTGCAATCTTCAGCACTGTCGACCACCGTGTTGAAATCACCTATCAAAAGAAGGTGACCTTTTCGTATTTGCTGAATCTTCCTCAGAAAATTCCTCAAATACGTGGTTTGCCCTTTGTTGGGGGCATATACTGTTGCAATCGTATATAAGACATCATTCATTGTACAGCTTAGAATAATATATCGCCCTTTAGGATCAGTAACCACATTTTGCATTTTGAAGGCCACCGAATTTTTGATAGCTATCAATACACCATTGTGTTTAGTTTCTGCATTTGCAAAAAAGATATTGTTAAACAGCTTATGAGAACAGTTGGGAGCTTTGCCACGCGCAAAGTGTGTCTCTTGCGCACAAAACACATCACATTTTAGCCTGAGTGCCTCTCGCCACATCATCTGCCTTTTGAAAGGACTATTGAGGCCCTTGACGTTCATAGATGCAATTTTAAGAACCATTATGCCATCTTAATGATGTGGGTGGCTTGGGAAAATATGCAGTAGCGTGGCAACAGACACTCAGGGAGTTAGAGCAGATTAAAAGGGATATGTGCATTATTCGTTCGGATAAGAAAAGGTAACTTAGCTTCACTCTGGATCGGAAGTTTACCAGCATAGAGTTCAGTAGCCTAGTACTAAATAACCATTGGGTTTCCCAAATGAACATTAAGGTGAGTGACTCAGTCTGCCTATTAATGTCCATAAGTGTAGCATCAAACAATTCAGCTTTAAACTGTAGAGAACAACCAAAAACAAGTAACAAAAAAACAAGTAAGAAAGAGTTCAGAGCCCGCTCTGAGGCTCTAAGGCGCCACAGTGTGCACTTTACCTGGGGGAATATTTCCCCGACCCCCATGGTCCCAGAAAGTTCTTGTTAACCTTGTGTTGTAAGGGATGACCATTCTGGTACCGTCCTAGGTATGCTGGGCAAGGCTTTTCTTGCGAGCTTTCTTGGAGGAGGATTTCTGTGACCAATCTTCATGCAGTCTGGCAGGTGCTTGAATTCTTGCTGGTGGTGTTTCTTGGGGAACAATACCCCATTCTTCTAGGAATTTTAGACCAGCTTCCAGAGATAAGATATTTACAGTTTTTTCTTTATAAGTCACTGAAAGTTTAGATGGGGTCCCCCATCTGTATATAATGCCATGGTTTCTTAAGGCTTTAGTTATGGCCGACAGCTTTTTTCTATGTAAAATTGTGGCTTGGGAGAGATCTGTGAATAGGAATATGCCCCCAAATTTACCGGGTAATTGTTGTCGTTGTCTCGCAGCCCTCATGGCAGCTTCTTTGACATGATAGTAGTGGATTCTTGTGATAACGTCTCTAGGGATGTTGTCCGGAAGAAACGAGGGCTTAGGCAGTCTGTGTGCCCTATCTATGGTCAGTTCCATCTCAGATGCCTCAGGGACTAGTTCGTGCAAAAGCTGGCGAAGGAATGTGTTCAAATCCTGGGTTGTCACCGATTCCGGTACCCCGCGGAACTTGATATTGTTCCTATGGCTGTGGTCTTCTAAATCCGCAAGCTTTGCAGATATCCTGTGTATTTCCTGTTGTTGCTCTTTATATGCTTCTAATAGAGTGTTATGTGCTGCATATGCGTCCTCCATTTTGTGCTCCACGTGTGTCTCTCTATGTTGGATTTGTGATATAGATGCGTTGATCGGCTTTATCACATTTTGCATATCAGTGAATAACGTGTCTCTTAGTGCAATTAGCATGTCCTTCATATTTGCCATGGAGACTGGCTGCTGAGATGAAGGGAATTGTTCAAGGATGTTTTGAGCCTGTCCCTCCTCATTAAAGTCATCCAATGTCAGAGTCGCTCTCCTGTATGTCGCCCTTGGCCTTTTTGTGCTTTGCTGGGCTGCGAGTAGTGGGGCTACCTGGTGGGGATATTCCCATCCTACCTGGTTCACCCGTGCATATCGCTGTGCGGACCGAGGCTGTGGAGCTGGTGTCTGAGGCGCTGTCCTCCTCCTCAGTAGGCCGCAGTATCAAGCCGGCGCCATCTTGGTACACCTTTTCTCCCACGGGGGAGAAAAAGTCAGTCAGCTTTTGCGGGTTTGCGCGCTGCGGACCCCGTTTTCTGATCGCTCCAAGTGCAGCCCCTTCTGAGCTAGACATGGCTGTTCTTTTAGAGCCTGCCTGTCGCTTGAAATGTCGCTTAGACGGTAATCCGGAGCCGGAGCTCTGCTCTACACAGCCGTCTCCTCCTCCGGCCGGCCACGCCCCCCTCTCTTATGCTTTTTGATGACTCTGCTAGTGTGCTTTCCATGGGCCATCCACATAGCCCTGCCCCAGAAGTGGAGACATTGAGTGCGCCGATGCTCAACCACTCCTGTTGCAGGATGAGGACATGGAAACACCACCGCAGCATGTCTCTGATGATGATGAAACACAGGTGCCAACTGCTGCGGCTTTACTCAGTGTGCAGACTGACAAGGAGGGCAGTGGTGAAGGGTGGGTGGAAGAAGATGTGGAGGATGATGAGGTCCTAGACCCCACATGGAATCAAGGTCATGCGAGTGACGTGTGCAGTTTGGAGGAAGAGGTTGTGGTCGCACAGAGGCACCAGCACAGCAAAAGAGGAAGCAGGTTGCAAAAGCGGAGCGAGCGTCTCCTAGACAGTATGCATGCTACTACCCACCGCACCCAGGGACCTAGCACACCAAAGGCAGCTCAAAGGCATTCCCCGGCATGGCAGTTCTTCAGACAATGTGCTGACTACAAGACACAAGTGGTTTGCACACTGTGCAATGAGAGGCTGAAGCGAGGCACAAATGCTCTAAACCTGAGCACAACCTCCATGACCAGGAATCTAAATTCAAAGCTCAAGCTGCAGTGGAATAAGTACCTCAAAATCCAAGAAAGGTCTCGGCCTCCTCCTGCTTCCTCTTCTGCTGCTGTCTCTGCCTCTTCCTCCACCTTTACAGTGCCAGTGTCACCTGTCACCCAGCAAACAGACGATGTGACAACAATGCCACCATGTCCGCCACCGTCCCCAAGCATTTCCACACAGTCCCTTGGAAGCTTACAGCTCTCCATCTCCAAAACACTGGAGAGAAAGAGGAAGTACCCCCCCACCCACCCTCGATCCCTGGCCCTGAATGCCAGCATTTCAAAATTCCAGGAATTTGAAATGCTGTCATTCCGTCTTGTGGACACGGACAGTTTTAAAAACCTGATGGCGGTGGCTGTCCCACAGTATGTGGTTCCCAGCCGCCACTACTTTTCCAGGCAAGCCATCCCTTCCCTGCACAAACAAGTCGGGGACTTGATCAAGTGTGCACTGCGCAACGCCATCTGTGGCAAGGTCCACATAACCACTGATAAGTGGACCAGTAAGCACGGGCAGGGACGCTATATCTCGCTAACTGCACACTGGGCAAATGTAGTGGCCGGTGGGCCTGAGGCGGCTAGCCGTTTGGCGCATGCCCTTCCGCCACCGAGGATTGCAGGGCATTTCTCTTTGCCTCCTGTTGCCTCCTCCTCCTACTGCGCTTCCTCCTCCTCCTCCTCGTCTACCACCTCCTCATCCGCTCAGCGTAACAAGGGCAGCAGGCTGTTTTAAAATGGATATGTTTGGGGGATAAACCCCACACTGCGCAGCAGCTGTGGACGGGCATTGAACAACAGACGATGAGTGGTTGTTGTCACTGAGCCTCAAGCCCGGCCTTGTGGTGTGCGATAATGGGCGAAATCTTGTAGCAGCTCTAGGCCTAGCCGGTTTGACGCACATCCCTTGCCTGGTGCATGTGCTGAATTTGGTGGTGCAGAAATCTCTAAAAAACTACCCGGATATGTCAGAGCTGCTGCAGAAAGTGCGGGCCATATGTGCGCTCTTTCGTCGTTCTCCCCCTGCTGCTGCTCGCCTGTCTGCGCTACAGCGGAACTTCGACCTTCCCACTCACCGCCTCCTATGCGACGTGCCCACAAAGTGGAACTCCACCTTGCACATGCTGGAGAGACTGTGCGAGCAGCAGCAGGCAATATTGGAGTTTCAGCTGCAGCACGCACGGGTCAGTTGCTCTGCGGAACAGCACCACTTCACCACCAACGAGTGGGCCTCCATGCGAGACCTGTGTACCATATTACGTTGTTTCATGTACTCCACCAACATGGCCAGTGCCTGTTCTCAGCGTTACTATCCCACTTCTATGTCTCCTTGAAAAAACACTCCGGGCGATGATGGAAGAAGATGTCGCTCAGTAGGAAGAGGAGGAGGAAGAGGGGTAATTTCCACGGTTATCAGGCCAGTCATTCACAAGTGGCTCGGAGGCTGGGTTCCTGCAGCAGCATAGGCCAGGTAAAAAATTTTCAAGCCAGGGCACAGTTCTGGAGGATGAGGAGGATGAGGAAGATGATGAGGAGGAGGAGGGGGAGGAACCGTGTTCACAGCAGGGTGGCACCCAACGCAGCTCGTGGGCATCACTGGAGCGTGGCTGGGGGATACGGAGGACACAGATGATACACCTCCCACAGAGGACAGCTTGCCTTTGCCTCTGGGCAGCCTGGCACACATGAGCGACTACATGCCGCAGTGCCTGCTCTTGTGCCGATTACTGGGTGGCCACCCTGCTGGATCCCCGTTACAAGGACAACGTGCCATCCTTAATTCCCTCACTGGAGCATGATCAGAAGATGCGCGACTACAAGCGCACGCTTGTAGACGCGCTGCTGAGGGCATTCCCAAATGACACAGGGGGCTCTGTGGAAGCACAAGGCAAAGGCGGAGAAGGAGGAAGAGGTTGCCAATGCAGCTGTGGCACCGCCAGCACCTCAGAAGGCAGGGTTAGCATGGCCGAAATGTGGAAAAGCTTTGTCAGCAGCCGCCACAACAAACAGCACCACCAGCTGATAGGCAACGTCTTAGCAGGAGGCAGCATTTCAGCAACATGGTGGAACAGTATGTGTGCACACACCTACACGTACTGACTGATGGGTCTGCCCCATTCAACTTCTGGGTCTCCAAATTGGGCACATGGCCTGAGCTTGCCCTTTATGCCTTGGAGGTGCTGGCCTGCCCTGCAGCCAGTGTATTGTCTGAATGTGTATTTAGGCAGGGGGTGTTATCACAGACATGCGCAGCTGCCTGTCCATAGCCAACGTGGACAAGCTAACGTTTATTAAAATGAACCAGGCTTGGATCCCACGAGACTTGTCTGTACCTTGTGCAGAACAGACATTTAGACCGGCCTCACACAGCCATTGGTATACTTGTTTTTTTTTTTAATATGTCTCAATATTTTGGGGGCTACCCTTATTAGAAAAAAAAACAAACAAACAAATAACAGTGTTGGCTACCTGCTCTTCCTCCTCCTCCACCACCACCGCCACTTCCACCTACACTGCCATGGTCACGGCTGCAAAATTATAATACCTTGTGTGCATTATATTTTGCCTGCGCTAATAAGCACACTTTTCAGCTCTTTTGCATAATGCATTTGAGTGCACTCATGTTAAAGCAAGTAAGACATACACCATAGCTGTTCTCACATTGCAAGCTCGAAAAACAGTCCTGCCTTTCAATGCTTGGTGTTTTAATTTATATCATTCAGACATGGATAACAAAAGAACTTAGGGGCTTCACAATCAGCCAATCAACCTCCAAGGCACAGTCACATGACATGAGCTCAATGCAAACCACCAACCAATGACACACTTGTTCATATTCAAAGGATACAATAGAAGAGGCGTGCATGCATGTGGATTGGCCAGCCTGTATGAGCAACAGCTGTCTCCAGATAAGAATGGAAGCCATGTGGAAACATGACATTTGCTCCAGCGTTAACCGCTCAGGGCGCCTGCTGGCCGGGATGATCGGGCGGGTAGCGTGTGGTTATCAAATAATGGAAGATTTCCATTGTAAATGGCCTTTCCTCAATATCGGTTAAAGCCATATTCGCTGTACACAGCGAATATCGGTAAACCGACACTGTGAAACACTTTGACAATACATAATAAACACTTCCTAAATTTCTACAACAGTTCCTCCTTTTGTCATATGCTCCCATGCGTCCCTCGATGAATCTTGATCATCTTCCAAACATAAACACCAGTCCAATCAAAAAGAAAAAAAATTAAACATTCAGTCCATCCATTGAACAAAAGAAAACCATGGTTGACACGTATTGTTCGGGAGGGATGACTCAGAGGGAAAGCATGATGTGGGGGTTATAGCGATCGCTGGAATCCATAGCATCTGGTACATGGGCTGGACTTCAGGGGACCTCTTGTCTTAGCTAGGAAGATGTGGTCATCTGCTCGGGCTTTGGTGACTTGATTGATCAGGCAGCATCTCATCATGGCATATAGAAGGGGTAGAAACAAAACAACATGAGTATATATACCCCTGCATCCTTCAGCCAGGATCCAATGAAAAACAAGAACTCCCCAAAATCTCCCAACCCCTTTAGAATGGATTCCAACCTTCACTGGCTATAGCTCTGGCTCTCCCTAGCAGGGACCTAACTTTATCCATATGGACTTGGACCTTGTCACTAGTGCCTGTCATCCAGGTACAACAGTCTTCTGCTATGAACTCACAGAAACCCCCTTTTGCGCTAAAAGATAATCAAGTGTCATCTTTTCCTGTAATAGACTGTCGCTGTTCCTGTGAGATCTCCCTCACAGCTTCAACGGTTTCATTGAACACCCCATCCACAATGGATGAGAAATTGTTCAATCGTTTCCTAAGTTCAACCCCCACCCTGTCCAAGCAGGAAACCATGCCCAGGCCTTGTTGGAGTTGGTTAACAATTCCCTTTGAGCTGTCCCTGCCATTCTTACCTTCTCTCGCGCCATCAGATCATAATGATCGGCCACGACGTAAGATGCTGGGATGAGTTTCACCATGCTTGCATTAGGGGGTATTAACTTATAAGCTGTGGAACGGCATAAGAACTAGTAGGGGCCTGTTAAAGTCACACAGGGGGACTCTAACGGTCCCCTGCATTGCGCAATAATAGGACAGTCTGGGGGATTCCTCCCTCAGTCTGTATGTCACACTCTTCCTACCAACAGATGTAATCTGGTCTATTGGTGCTACTAGAGATGGATGGGGGTCTAATTCATAAGATTGACTGTTATACCTTTCTCACAAACCGTGGATCCTACAAAACTACTCCTCTTACCAAAATTAAAGTTAAAGCACACTTGTGGGCCACTAAGTTGTCCGTATACCCATACTGGTTTTGTGAGGGAGGGGCAAGAACCAGAGCTAATATTGAAACTGTAACTAATTTTATCTTCTAGAAATTACATAGTTACATAGTTACATAGTCAGTGAGGCTGGAAAAAGACACAAGTCCATCAAGTCCAACCCATGTGTGTGTTTTTTATGTCAGTATTACGTTGTATATCCCCCAATGTTGTGGTCCCTTAGGTGTGCATCTAATAGTTTTTTTAAATTATCTATACTACCAGCAGAAACCACTGTTTTTGGAAGAGAATTCCACATTCGCACTGCTCTTACCATAAAGAAACCGCTACGCATCTTAAGGTTAAACCACCTTTCTTTCATTCTCAGTGAATGGCCGCGTGTCTTCGTGTTTTCCCTTGCGCTGAATAGTTTTGCCCCTATAGCGGGGTCACCAGTACAGTATTTGTACATTGAAATCATATCCCCTCTCAAGCGTCTTTTCTCCAGAGAGAACAAGTTCAGTGCTTGTAATCTTTCCTCATAAATTAGGTCCTCTAATCCCTTAACTAGCTTTGTTGCCCTTCTCTGAACCCTTTCCAATACCAGGACGTCCTTCTTGAGGACCGGTGCCCAGAACTGGACGGCATACTCCAGGTGCGGCCTCACCAGGGACTTGTATAGTGGGAGAATTATTGATTTATCCCTGAAGTTAATCCCTTTCTTGATGCATGCCAACACTTTGTTAGCTTTGCTTGCATCAGCTTGGCATTGCATGCCGCTGCTGAGCCTGTTCTCTACTAGGACCCCTAGGTCTTTTTCCATCCTTGATTCCCCCAGGGGCTCTCCCCTTAGTGAGTAGTTTGCGTTCAAGTTCTTGGTACCCAAGTGCATTACCTTACATTTTTCTATGTTAAATCTCATTTGCCACTTGTCTGCCCACCCCATTAATTTATTTAGATCTTCTTGCAGTGTTTCCACATTCTGTGGAGAATTTATTGCTCTGCTTAGCTTGGTATCATCTGCAAATATTGAGATTGAGCTGGTCACCCCGTTCTCCAAATCATTTATGAATAAATTGAATAGGATTGGTCCCAGGACAGAACCCTGGGGAACCCCACTTTCTACACCAGACCATTCTGAGTATTCCCCATTTATCACCACCCTCTGCACTCACCCCTGCAGCCAGTTTTCAATCCAGGTACTCACCCTTTGATCCATGTTGAGGGACTTTAGTTTGTACAGTAAACGTTTATGGGGAACTGTATCAAATGCCTTTGCAAAATCCAAATACACCACGTCTACAGGCCTTCCCTTATCTAGATGGTCGCTCACCTCCTCATAGAAGGTTAATAGATTGGTTTGGCAAGAACTATTTTTCATGAAACCATGTTGATTACTGCTAATGATACCGTTCTCATTACAATAGTCTTGTATATAATCCCTTATTATCCCCTCCAAGAGCTTACATATTATTGATGTTAAGCTAACTGGTCTATAACTCCCGGGGAAAGGTCTTGGTCCTTTTTTATATATTGGCACCACATTGGCTTTCTTCCAATCAGCTGGTATCATACCAGTCAGAAAACTGCTCTTAAAGATTAGGTACAAGGGTCTGGCAATAACTTGGCTAAGTTCCCTAAGGACCCTTGGATGCAAGCCATCTGGGCCCGGTGACTTATTAACATTCAGTTTTTCCAGCCTATTCCTGATTTTATCCTCAGTCAGCCATGAGGGTGTTTCCTGTGACTTGTCTTGAGGACCAGCATTGTGGTTCTGCATAATTGAGCCCCCCATTTCCTTTGTGAATACTGAGGAGAAAAATGAGTTTAACACCTTTGCCATTTCTCCATCCTCTGTAACCAGGTTACCTGCGTCATTCCTTATGGGGCCAATATGATCTGACCTCCCTCTCTTACCATTTATATACTTAAAGAATTTCTTGGCATTCCTTTTGCTCTCCTCAGCTATGTGTCTTTCATGTTCAATCTTAGCTGCTCTGATTGCAACTTTGCATTCCTTATTGCATGTTTTATAGATATGAAAGTCTGACTGAGACCCCTCCGCCTTGTATTTTTCAAAGGCCTTCTTTTTTGCTTTTATGTGTGCCTTTACGTCGGCATTAAGCCGTCCTGGTCTTTGATTAGCTCTTTTAAATTTATTTCCTGCTGGGATACACTGGCTAATACCTTTGTTTAGTGTGTTCTTGAAGCATTCCCATTTCTCCTCCGTATTCATTGTCCCTAGATGTTTCCTAATTGTGTAATTTATACTAAAACGAATTGACCTGTGATTGCTATTACCTAGATTGCCCCTTACTTCCACGTCTGTGATCAGGTCTGTGTTGTTGGTAATCAGAAGGTCCAATAATGCTTTTCCTCTTGTTGGTGCATTTACCATCTGACCCATGAAATTATCCTGCAGGACATTTAGGAAATGGCGAGCCTTAGCTGAACTTGCAGTACCTTCCGTAATGTATCGTTAAGTTAGTATGTGTCTTTTTGAGATCTTTGCTAGTTTTTTCTTTTGTTTGCTTTTACCAATATGAACATCATATATACATACATATATACACACACACACACATATATATACATGTACATACACATCCATGTCATGTACTGCTGCCACTGCCGGGGTATTGAGGCTCGGTGGAGGCCTAGAGCGTACCCAGCAGTGGGTCCTGTTCACTGTTTTAGCTAGTTGGAGGTGCATTTAAAAAACAAGTTGGAATGTTTTATCGTTACCCCTGCTAAAATACATTAATCTAAATAATATAAGTAAAAAGATACTCCTCATTCGTTGATGTGGTTGAGCAGCTTCTTGCAGTGGCTGGCATGGATACAGTTTTCTCGTCCCTCAAGCTTTAGGGAGGTTGGTGTCGTCAGCTGAACCTGATATGGTCCATGTCGTCCTACTAGGTCACATACTTAGTTAGAATTAGAGAGGTTAGTATTGTAAGTTTGAAAATTGTCATTCTCACCACCAGGGCCGCTGTTAGAAATCATGGGGCCCCGTACAGCCTACCTGATGGGGTCCCCTTTGACCACACCCTTGACCCCACCCCTGACCCTGCCTCAAAACTAAATGCAGGTTTGTTGCCATTTAAACATGTGTGCATTCGCAATTGATAGCATGAAGAAGTGGGGGCAGTTTAAATGTATTTTACATTTTATTAAAAAAAAAAAATTCCACTATCTTTAATTTTTTTTGCTTTCACAAAGGATGAACAACATCCTTTGTGATAGCATGGGCCACGACAGGTCCTCTTTATTGAGAGATCTGGTGTCTGTTAGAGCCCATATCTGTCCTCTGGCCTCCAAAGCATCTGATCAAACCAAGATCGGTTTGATCAGATGCTTATTCAAGCCAGTAATGGCTTGTTTAAATGAGACTGAAAATGGAAGTGCCAAGTTACTCATTGCTTCCGGTTTCTGATGTCACACACTGGGAGGAATGACATCCATCCCTCTCACTGTGTCCCAGGAACCAAAAGTAATGGTGGTGGTGGGACCCCCTTCCACTGCCTGTAAAAGTAATCCAGTGGCTTCTTAGTCACTGGATAACTTTTACTTTGTGCACAATCACTAGGGCTAAAAAAAGGATACCTCAATCATTGCTGCAGTAATGATTGAGATATCAACCTTCAAATCCAGCGATGTACTGGTACGTTGCTGGCCTGGAAGCAGTTAAAGGGGATTGGTTTGGGAGGTGGTAAAAATGCAGCTCCACTGCACATATTTGCTGCTCCCCCAGCTAAAGTTTAAAGTAGCATCTCTTATGATTATCAGCATTACAATAACACAGGCAGCAGCGTAAACAAGTGCTTTATCATGGCTCTGTGTCACATGGCTGTTGTTTGCTGACTTTGATAGCTTATGGCTGTGCTGTATGCAACAGACTGTAACACAGCACAGCCATAACAGTCAGTACCCAACAGCCATGTGACACGGAGCCATGATAAAGCACCTGTTTACTGTGCTGCCTGTGTTGTTGTAATGCTAATTACAATGATGATAAGCTGCTATAATAAGACACAGTGAGGATTCCATAGTGTATTCTCCACTCACTGTGTCCAGTGCAGCCACGCGTTCCTCCTGCTGTTCCCTGTCAGCCGCTCAGTTCTCACTCAGCACCTGAGGAATAGAGTCGGGAGCCAGACAGAGATTCAAAGTGCCAGCCGGCACTACATTGAGTGGCAGGGCGGCATGATGTTCATGCGCCCCGAAAATGAAGAAATAGTCCCTCATCTGCTCTCACCTCCTGGGCCCTATGTTGATCGGATGGGGCCCAGGAAAATTATATAACCCCCTCCATAATCAAGTAAGAGTGGGGAAGAAGCGAGGGAGAAGTTTAGTGGCCGGGCCCCTCTGTGCAGCTGAAGAGGGCGGGCCCGGTACAACAGGGATGGCTGTACTGCCCTATTAGTGGCCCTGCTCACCACCATTATCTCACCCCTTTTCTTTCTCATTAGAAAGAGGAAGAAAATATGCACTGTTTAGAATGACGCAAAAAAAAAAACAAAAAAAAACAAAATAGTGGCTACTGAGATCCCCACTTTGATCTAATGAAACAAGAAATGCAATTTTCCTAATTTCCAGCTCCCTTGTTGTCTCCTCAGGTTCACCATCAGGACTGCTCCAGAACCTCTGGAACTCCCTATCCCAGTATGTCTAGTCAGGCCCTACCCTTTTCACCATTAAGTGACCCTTGAAAATTAATTTACTCAGGGACACAGAATCCCTGGGAGTAAATAGAGATGCACGGTGACATTGGGCAGGAAGCAGGTGTGAAATACACTTGGAGACACACAGATAGTCTGCCAAGTACATTAACATACCTTAGCCTGGGGCGATGAGCTAGATTTGAAAAGAAAGGGATGGCTGGGTGTGTATTTCACGTTCCTACAAAAATAACGTATTATTACATACAAACAATGAGAATAAGACATAAGACAAACATTTAGATACAAATGCAAAGGGAGAGATTTCATAGTTACAATGCTACTTAAAAAAAACTTAAGCAAAACAAAGATGAAAACCAGACGGAGTAAACACACAATTGGTTAGGTTGGGCTTTATCCAGCAATGTTCTTTCCAAGGACTAACAGGATACATTCCATAATGACCAGAAAATCATGTAATACACATCCAATCCTTCCCCGGCTTCCCTTAGTGGATCACGTAACTACGGCTTTCCCCTCTGGCCAGGTATACAAAATGCGCTTCACCCGAACTGAAAGCGCACTCTGCATATCCTGTTAATACACCATAATAGATTTCTGAAGCCACAATATCACTATATCCAGCGTCTTTGTTGTCTGGAGCCTGGTCCTAATTCAGTAATGAACTTCTCCCACCTCCAGACATCAAAGGAACATTCACTTTTTGAGGGGTCACATGGCCCGAGCCCCAAACACAGACTTTATGTACCGCAAAGCTGTTTGGCTAGATTGAGAGGCCTCGCTTCCCCCCTCAGACATGGATGGCCCATTGCCCATGACAATTCAAATCGACTTTTGCACCAAGTTTAGGAGCAACACTGCCGGGTGCCTTCTTTCACAGTGCTAGCTTGCTTCCGACTCCGATTAGTATACATGGCTTCCCCGCCGGTCAGCTAGAAACCTCAACCCAGTGGATTTGTACAACTATACAGTTCAGCAGCTACCACTCGCTCCCCACCCCCGGTACTGACACGGTTACACGTGGGGCGGGTTTCAGAATCTGCTCCTCACACGTTGAAGGCTGGAACAAGCGTGTCGCTTTCTCCCGTTTCACGTAGACCGGCCCAAAGTACACATTCGTTCCGACCTAACCCGTGCAGCTAAACAGCCACTGAAGTACAATTAAATCCTCACTATACAAACCTTGGCTTCAGTCTATTCCTTGATGTTATACTAAAGAAAGTGAGATGCCGGTTACTGATTACACACTGAAAAGTATAACACAAACTACCGTAGAAAACACTATCCCTATAACACTAACCGCACATTAGTCCAAAACAAACCTGATTTTAAACAAAACTAAATCTAATACAAGAATGGATCAGATATACTCCACACTGTAGTCTATCATTGAAAATCAATGGTTACACAACAAAAACCCTATGAAAAAGCTGCTTAAACATAAATGCCTACATAAAACTGAAAAAGTTATAAAAACAAAACAGCTATATCCAAAAACAAAGATAAAACACGAAAACAGATTAATTGTATAAAGACGCTAAATCTGAACAAGTCAAACAAGGCTGGCTAAAACAGATGCAACAATCCTGTAAAAACGTCACGTAAAGTTGCCCTTTCCAAACAAAAATGTAAAAACAGTTAAACATGAAAAAACAAAAACGATGATGCAACAGAATTCAATATGGCATCTCAGCCATGTGGACCCTTTGTCACTACTCCAAGATGGCTGCCACACCATGTGGATTTCAATCCTCACAACACAAAATGGCAGTAAGTGAAGCAACATTACAACCCCATGGCCCTCTTTACCCGGAGAAAATGACGCCAAACACATGATGGAAACAAAACGACCGCACTGAGAACAACCAACCACAGTACAAATATGTGGATTTCGGTGTTAGAACAATAAAAACGCATAACACAGAATTTATCAACCGGATTTGAAATACAGCATAGAAATTAACCATCCTCACTGAATGCTGATTTTCAGCTGCACGGCGCAATTCGCCACTAGAAACGGTCCAAAACCGGGATAGCCATTGCTACTCAAACTTCAGCGTCTAAAACAACCAACGGTTTCATTAGCAAATGAGTTGTAGTATAAACAGACAGAATCAGAGCTGAATTACAGTGTAAAAAGCACAAAACCTCTTTACGATTACAATACTGTGTCAAAACTAAATTTGACGCCAAAAAAAAATCAAAACTCTGCACATACATATGCTTTATGAAAAAGGCGCAATCCGTAAGCAAACACAGCACAAAAAGACCTCTATACACTGTAATGTTAACTCGGTTTCACACTTAAAGCTAAATAGCCATCTAACAACAGATGTCTCTACCAAAAACTGAGTTACAGCTGGGACTACGCAAAACAACAGAACAACATTACAACAAAATTTATTCTACTGGAAATGGAATTCAGTACAATAACAAATTATTTTCATTTGAGACTGAAATATTGCACAAAAACAAAGCAATTAAAACCAGAAACTGAAATTCCTGCAGACAATTACTTAATTCCACAAAATGCTGAAATTTGGTCCAAAAGCAAGTTCAGCAGAAACAAAATTGAAATTGTAACAGTTTTACAACAAAATGGTGGTGACTTACGCCATTCCCGCCAAAAGCAGCACAAACTGAAATCTCTCCCCTTACAGACTGACAATACAATCTGAGACTCCAAACGAACGCTTAAACAAATTACCGCTAAATTACAACATAACACACACAACACTGATACAGATCACGCATTCAAAGCATATCCATAATCATACACACTGATCACGCACTCAAAGCATACAGTTACTCATAACACACACTTTAGATGTATTGATTAGGACCTATAGAGGACAAGTATAGGTTTTCTTCCTAATCAATAGACCTAACTATAATGATAAAAAAGCAATTAAAAACCCCGCCATTATGCAAAAAAGAGGAAAAACAGGTTAGCAAAGCAGAATTTACCTGACACAACGGACAGAGAAAGCAACATCCTGGACTCAGGACAACAAAAGATTTCAAAAATTGAAATAAAATTGGTTTTACCAATAGCCGGCTGTTTTGATGTCCTGTCCGGATCGCTTCCTCCCTTCGGTCCGCTGTGAGATAAATTTCTGTAGGCTCCCAAAATTCTCTGACTTGCCATTCTGTAAGGGCAATTATAATACCTTGTGTGCATTATATTTTGCCTGCGCTAATAAGCACACTTTTCAGCTCTTTTGCATAATGCACTTGAGTGCACTCGTGTTAAAGCAAGTAAGACAGACACCATAGCTGTTCTCACATTGCAAGCTCGAAAAACAGTCCTGCCTTTCAATGCTTGGTGTTTTAATTTATATCATTCAGACATGGATAACAAAAGAACTTAGTGGCTTCACAATCAGCCAATCAGCCTCCAAGGCACAGTCACATGACATGAGCTCAATGCAAACCACCAACCAATGACACACTTGTTTATATTCAAACAATATAATAGAAGAGGCGTGCATGCATGTGGATTGGCCAGCCTGTATGAGCAACAGCTGTCTCCAGATAACAATGGAAGCATGTGGAAACATGGCTTCCATTGAAAACAATGCGTCATCTCACAGAGGCCCTCCAAGCAAAACGTCATGCATGCAAAACCTCGAACTGCCATTACAACGAATCACTATCAAATACAGCTCTATGAACTATATCTCATAGTGATTATACTACTGTTCCATTAAAGGGTAAATTATGCACAAAGAATATAGCTGTAAATTTCTGTCACATTGATCAGATGCGACAGAAAGCTTACAGATCATTATCCTTACATAAAAGGCAATACTGATTCCATACCTCAAGTACATCGCTGCCAAGCAGATCAATCTGTACATAATACAGGGGCCCCCGATCAACGGTAATACACCCGCGCCACAGAACATGCATTGCGCTTCAAAGATCCGGACCGGCCTTTGCTCCAGCGTTAACCGCTCAGGGCGCCTGCTGGCCTGGATGATCGGGCAGGTAGCGTGTGGTTATCAAATAATGGAAGGTTTCCATTGTAAATGGCCTTTCCTCAATATCGGTTAAAGCCATATTTGCTGTACACAGCGAATATCGGTACACCGACACTGGAAGACACTGTGACAATACATAATAAACACATCCTAAATTTCTACAACACGGCCTAGTCAACCTCTAGGCTCCTACTCCACATCCACTTCCTCCTCCCATTTTTTTTATTTTTTTCTGTGATTTTAAGTTATTTCCCTATCCATGTTTGTTTGTAGGGCACTTGTCCTACTCCTTACCCCCGCTTTGCTTCCTTTTGCAGCCCTCTAGCCCTTTCCAGGACTTTTTTATAGCCACTTTTGTGCCCAAAAGTTCGGGACACCATTGACTTCAATGGGGTTCGGGGTCCGGGGTCAAGTTCGGGTCAAGTTCGCTACCGAACCCGAACTTTTCCACGAAGTTCGGCCGAACCATACAAACTCGAACATCCAGGTAGAATAAGAAACATATGCAGCGCCGATAATGAGGTAGATAAATGACAGTTCTTCACTTGAAATAAAGATATAACATTTCCTTATAGATGTTCAATAAAATCTTGATGTAAAGTAGACCATTCGGAGGTTAGTGACAAAATGTAGTTCTAAAATAACTTGTAGATATTCCTTTACAATATAGAAATAAAGTTCACTTCTTGACAGTAAATAGATGGAGTAATAGCCGCGACGTATACAAAGAATAAGATGGACCTACAAGCTCAAACATACCAAGCCGGCTTGAAGCACCTTTTCAAGCCCAAGCCATCGCTTGAACTGGGCTTGAACTGGGGCCTGGGGCTTGGGGTAACTTCAGTTACCACAGGGCTTGAAAACCCGTGTTTTCACCGATATTTTTTCAGGACCTTTCCCGATCTCCCGACGTTTTCCTTCGTTTCGCCCCCATTCCTCATCCTGTTCAC
>BLSH010131036.1:155463-178755 GCA_018402905.1 Glandirana rugosa | reverse complement strand
TACCCCATTTTGGAAAGTAGACACCCCAAGGTATTTGCTAAGAGGCACAGTGAGTATTTTGCAGCTCTCATTTGTTTTGGAAAATGAAGAAATAAACAGAATTTATTTTTTTTCTTTTTACTTTTTTCAAAGTTCAAAACTTTGTGACAAAATGTGAGATCTGCAAAATACTGAAAATACTTCTCAGCAAATAGCTTGGAGTGTCTACTTTCCAAAATGGGGTAATTTGGGGGGGGGGGGGTTGTGCTATCTGGGCATTCAATGGCCTCCGAAACTGTGATAGGGAGTGAGGAGTAAAATCACCTTTTTACACACTTAGAAAGCCTGAAGGCGGTGATTGGATTTTGGGGTTCTGTACGCGGCTAGACTACCAGAAAGTCTCACATATGTGGTATCCCTGTATTCAGAAGAAGCAGCAGAATGTATTTCGGGGTGTAGTTTCACATATACCCATGGCATGTTCAAGTAACATATCATTTAGTGACAACTTTGTGGAAAAAAAAATAAACAATTGTAATTTCCCCGAAACTTGAGGCAAAATATAAAATATTCCATGGACTCAACATGCCTCTCAGCAAATAGCTGGGGTGTCTACTTTCCAAAATGGGGTCATTTGGGGGGGGGCTTGTGCTATCTGGGCATTTCATGACCTCCGCAACTGAGATAGGTAGTGTGGGGTGAATGCATACATTTTTGCCCTTAGAAATACTGAAGGCGGCGATTGGATTTTGGGGTCCTGTATGTAGATAGATTTCCAAAATGTCTCACACATGGGGTATCCCCGTACTCAGGAGAAGCAGCAGAATGTATTTTTGGGGTGTAATTCCACATATACCCATGGCATGTGTGAGCAATATATCATTTCAGTAACAACTTTGTGTAATTTTTTTTTTTTTTTGGTCATCTTTCAATCACTTATGACAAAAAAAATAAAATATTCAATGGGCTCAACATGTCTCTCAGCAAATTCCTTGGGGTGTCTAATTTCCAAAATGGAGTTATTTGGGGGGGGTTGTACTGCCCTTCCATTTTAGCACCTCAAGAAATGAGATAGGCAGTCATAAAATAAAAGCTGCATAAATTCCAGAAAATGTACCCTAGTTTGTAGACGCTATAACTTTTGCGCAAACCAATAAATATACGGTAATTAACTTTTTTTTTTTTACCCAAGGCATGTGGCTAAATGCATTTTGGCAAGAATTTATGACTAAAATTTAGTTTATTGTATTTTTGTAATAACATAAAGTTGAAAATATAATTTTTTTTTTCAAAATTTTCATCATTTTTTTGTTTATATCGCAAAAAATAAAAAGCGCAGTGGTGAACAAATACCACCAAAAGAAAGCTCTATTTGTGGGAAAAAAGGACGCAAATTTTGTTTGGGTACTGCATTGCATGACCGCGGAATTACCATTTGAAGCGGTGCAGTGCCAAATTGAAAAAAGTGCTCTGGTCCTAATGCTGCAAAACTTTCTGGATGGTATGTGGTTAAGATACAAGTCGGATATCCCCTGCAACAAAAATGTCATTTTTGGTGAGATCCTCCTAATAGGAAATCACGTCTAAAGGGATGCAGACCCTGCAATTTTCCTCATTAATGCCCTGCTGGTGCAGCAGCTGGTTATTAATTATTAAACCACTCTCATTAGATTAACTTACTGCATGGACTCAGACACCCACACAGGGATTTCTTCAGAATAACAAAAAGTAGGAATCTGCAACAAAGTTCCCCTTGTAATATACATAGCTCACCTAGAGGGGATTGTTTTTTCTCAACAAAAGTGGAGTTACTTTTTTTTTTTATTTAAATCTTTATTATTATGTGGATATACATAGTAAATAATAGAGAAGAAAACATTCTTACAATAAGAAATAATGCCAGCAGTCACCAATAGGAGATTCAAGCATAGGGAGGCATTAATGGTTGAGCATATGTAATATAACATGTTTAACAACTAGTACAGTATATTAACTTCGGTTTGTTGCCAGGATCAATTAGAATACAAGGGTAAGTGTCTATATCTCAAGAATTAATGTGCAGATCAAGTTCAGTATATATAGTTCATGGGTGGTGTAGGTTTCCTGAATGTCCTTTTAATGTAGGTTCAGTCGGTTATGTGATGAGTTTAAGTGCTCATGGTTGTAGATACTACATGCCTGTTTTTGCTGTTTTGAAAAAAAAAACCAGCAAGCCCATTTTTGGTAGAATTTACTGTATTTACCATGTAGTTTGGTGAACATTAGCTCCATAGATGCATGTGAGTCTATACATTTTTTAGTTTTGGAGATGGAGGGGGGTTCTGCTGATTTCCATGAATTGGCCACTGTTCTCCTTGCCGCTGTCAGCACATGAGTGATAAATATATGGAATTCATGTGGTCATTTATCTAGGCCAAGTCTGAATAGCGTTGTTTCCAGAGGAAGCGATTGTTGTAGCCCTGTATTAGTGTCAATAAGTTCTGCAATATCTTTCCAAAAATGAATGATTTTTGGACAGTACCACCAAATGTGGCTGACTGAGCCTGGGAGTCCACAGTTCCTCCAGCATAATGGGGAGTGGGCGCCTGGGTAACGTTTTGCAAGGGTTTGAGGGGTGAGGTACCACCTGTGAAAAATTTTCATGACTGTTTCCTAATGTGAAATACAGTGAGAAGCTTTTCTAGAGTATTAGAGGGCTTGAAACCATTGTTGTTTCGTAAATGAGATTCCGAGGTCTTTTTCCCAGGAGAGTATGGTTGGTGGTTTGTTTGGGGTATCATTGTGCTGCAGAGCACCATATATTGTGGAGATCCCCTTTTTGATCGCGTGGCTTGATCCAAAGAAGGCGTATATTGTTTTCAAGAGCGTGTTCACTTTAAGATGCATGGGGTATAGTAGGTGGCATATTTCTAGGAATTTATAAAAGTCTTTCTGCGGTATGTTGTAGGTTCTAACAAGATTTTGGAACGAGCTCAATTGCTGATCTTTGTACAGCTGACCTAAGATTCCAACCCTGCTAATTTTCCATCCGGTGAGATCTAAGTCTGGGATAAGTAGGGATAGAGAGGAGATTGGAGTGTTCGGATCTTTACGTTTCTGTAGGGAAGATTGTGGTTTTGATAGAGGCCCATATTTTAGTGGTAACCTTTATTGATCCTAAAAAGGATGCAGAGTGTTTGTTAGTGACTGTGGACGCACCTAGTGTTGCTTGTAAGTCTTGTGATATGGCCTGTTGTTCTATTTGTATCCAACGTTTGTCTGATGATGGAATCCACCAATTTCTGCTTTGGTCGATGATGGTTGCTTTATAATATTTGGAGACATCCAGGGCTCTTGTCCTTCTTGGGTGGTCGGGGCATATATAAATTCTTGTCTGACTCTTGCCTTCTTGCCTGACCAAATGAAAGAGTTGACCATTCTCTCTATGTTTTTAAGGTAGGTTGTGGTTATTGCCACTGGTATTGTTCTAAAAAAGTACAGTATATGTGGAAGCATAAACATTTTAGTCAATGCAATTTTCCAGCCCATGATGCTGTGGTTGCCGAAATGGACCTAGTCAAGTCTGAGATTTTGCTAAGCAGGTTGGCATAGTTGGCCTTGAGGATCTGGCTGCCTGTGGGAGACTGCTTAATGCCAAGATAAGATATTTGAGAGGAGTGCGCCCAAGAGAAGGAGGAGATCGCAGAGATTCGTTTTTGTTCGAGGGAGTTGAGTTGTATAGGGAGCATGAACGATTTGGTTTCATTTGGTTTTCACCTTAAGTGATATTGTTCCGAATTTTGTTCAATATTTTTTGAAGTTCTGGGATGGAGGAGATGGGGTCAGTTAATGCTATGAGGATATCATCCGCATAGAGGCCTATTTTATGTTCCTCTGTCCCAACCATTAGACCTTTAATTAAGTGACTGGAGCGGATAGTTTCTGCGAGTGGCTCGATTACCAAAGCAAATATGATGGGGGACAGGGGGCACCATTGCCTAGTCCCATTGGCGATGTCAAAGTGGTCTGATAGCATGTTTGAGATCCATACCTTAGCGCTGGGATTGGAATAAAGTGCCATTATAGCTTGACCGAATGTTCGGGAGATGCCAAATTTGAGGAGCACTTGTATCCCCAGTGCACTTTATCGAATGCTTTCTCTGCATCCAAAGTTAGTAGCAGAGAAGGCATCCTGTGGTGTTCGGCCCATTGTATCAGGTTTATAAATCTTCTTGTGCTATCTGGTGCCTGGCGGCCGTTAATAAACCCGACTTGATCTGGGTTTATCAAAGTAGATATGAGGGGTAGTAATCTATTAGCTAATAGTTTGACGTAGATTTTTATATCACTGTTAAGTAGGGAGATTGGTCTAAAATTTGGTGGCTCAGTGGGTGGTTTTCCCGGTTTAGGGATTGCTACTATTAGGGCTTCTAATGACTCTTTTGGGAATGATCCTGTTTCTGCTGCTTTGTTTGCTACTTTGCTGAGGTGTGGGACTAAGACAGGGCTTGACAAATTTGCCTTGAATCTAGGAGCCGGCTAAAAAAGTTAGGAGCCAGTTTTTTATAGCGTAGTGTGGGGTTGTCAGCGCTAGGGGTAAGACAAGTAATTTGCGCCCCTAACCCTAACTTACTCACAGCAGAGCAGCCAGTCAATAACTCCACCATTACATCAGGGTTATAGGCTGGCCAGAAAGAGTGACACTAAAAAATCTGTTATGGGGGAAACTCCTTATTATGCCGAATGCATCGTGACTGCGGCATGTAAAATGCCCTCATCTCCTGCCTAATGGAGCTTAAGGGTGGCAAAAACATGTCTCTACTGCACATTATTACCACCCAACTTGCACATCTAAACAAAGCCTTAGTGACATTGTAAATAAAATACAAAAAAAAGGTGAAAAGTATTCCAGTGCTGCTGATCTTCTGCTGCCTCTTTGCAGCCACTTCCTGCCTACATGTGTGTCCCCCACAGTGACTATTCATTGCTCTGGTGGGTTTCTGGTCACCATGAAATACTGGAGCCCAGCTGCACATAGAGTGGTAATTGTTGATGGTACACGGGGCTTTATCACAATTTTGTTGCTTAGAATAAAGGTCACGTTTCTCGCGGTGTGACATCATCTTTCATATTATACAAAAAAATAATGGGCTAACTTTACTGTTTAGTTTTTTTTATTCATTAAAAGTGTATTTTTTTCCAAAATATTGCGCTTGAAAGACCGCTGCGCAAATACCATGTGACATAAAATATTGCAGCAACGGCCATTTTATTCTATAGGGTCTCTGCTAAAAAATAATATATAATGTTTGGGGGTTCCAAGTCATTTTCTAGCAGAAAACACTGGATATTTAATTGTTAGCCACTAATGTGAGAGAGGGTTTAGTCTTTAAATGGTTAAACTTTCCTGATAGCCCGGAGATAATTGCTTTGAAAGAAGAAGATACATTGTTGTTCCTTTATTCTTACTAACTCTCAACAACTATTCCAGGCAGCCGGCCAAGTTTAACAGCTGTTAGATTAAGCAGAGAACTCTCGGCTCTCCTGAATCTGACAGCTGTTTTAACATGGGGAGAGAAGGAACGGCAGTCACTCGCCAGGACGCGATTTCTGATCGCCATGGCTTTGTGTATCTCTTCTCTTTTGAACAGTGCAGATAGATTTGTTTGTTGTGATGGGGTCAGGTGTGGTAGTTTGATTGCGTCTAGAAAGGATTGTATTTGGGTCTCTGAAGGTGGTTGAAAATCTGGGTTGATTTTTAGATTGTATAGGGCAGGGATATGCAATTAGTGGACCTGCAGGTGTTGCAGAACTACAAGACCCATGAGGCATAGCTGATTGCTTATCCCTGGTATAGGGACTCGTAGAACTTGCTGAAGGCATTTTCTATTCCTAGGGGGTTTGTTCCTTTTTTTGGGTCTGTAAGTGAGGTGACGTTGGGTTTTCTCAGTGTTTTGTTTACTTGTCTGGCCAAAAGAGTGCCTGCCTTGTTTGCCTGGGTGTAGAAATTAAGATTGGCCTTTTTAAATAAGTAGTCATGTTGACTAGCCAGGCAGTTGGTTAGACCCTGTCTCAATTTATTTAGGTTTGAGGCTATCGTCACGTCCATAGTGGTTTTATGTTGTTGTTCCAAGGTCTGTATTTGGGCCAATAATTCTGTTATTTCTCTGGATCTCCTCCTTTTCTCGTATGCACCCATCTTGATCAGGACACCTCTCATGAATGCTTTGTGCGCATTCCACAGCGTAAATGCCTCAGTGTCTTCTGAGGAGTTTAATTCAAAGAATGATTTTAGTTCTTTCTCGATCTGCTCCCTGTATCTTGGGTTAGTGATTAGTGATGCGTTTAAGCGCCACATGGATGTATTTTTGTTAAATGGTGTTTCAAATATTTGCATGGAGACCGGCGCATAGTCAGACCGTGTGATGAAGCCGATCTCTACTTTGGAGATGTGTTGTAGTGCTATTTTGTCCACAAGAAACAGATCGAGTCTAGAGTAAGACTGTTGCAGCTTGGAAAAAAAATGTGAAATCTTTCTCATTACCATGCAGACATCTCCAAGCGTCCTGAAGGTTTGTATTGGTGATGAAGTTGGAAAGGGAAGAGGGGTGTCTATGTGCTCTATTGGAGGAGTCTATTAGAGGATTTGGGGTGTCGTTGAAGTCCCCACATAAAATGAGGTGACCATATGATTGTTGTTTGATTTTGGATTGGATTTCCTTAAAGAAGGATTTTTGTTGTGCGTTAGGTGCATAGATGTTAATCAATGTGATCTTATCTTTGTTGATTAGTGCTTGTATTATGATGAATCGACCAGCAGGGTCAGAATAGGAATTGTGGAGTTGGAAGTTCAGTGAATGTTTAACGGCGATCATGATGCCTTTGGTTTTGGTGTCTGCATTAGCAAAAAAGTATTGTGCAAAGTTTTTGTGTTTACATGTGGGCGGATTAGATTGAGTGAAATGGGTCTCCTGAACACATAAAATGTCAGATTGAAGGCGTATCGCTTCTTTCCAAAGGGCTGATCTCTTATAGGGAGAGTTGAGGCCTTTGGGGTTAATAGAGGTTATGTTAACCATTGGGCTATGTGGGCATGCTTGGAGGTGTCTGCTAGGAGGCTAATGAAAATAAAGAGCACAGTTAAAGTAGTGGCAATACTAGGTTGGTACCAAATCAATAAAAGAGTATATTCAACAGAAAAAAACAAGACAAACATTCTTAGGCATAAACATAGCAACTGCGTAACATATGAAACAGTCGTTATTTCAGGTAGTGATATAACATTTTGAACATTGCTTAGCAGGTTCAGCATACCGGAGGCGTAGAGTAACACTGGTGATAGGGATACATGAACCACTTTTTTCTCAACTGGAAAGGGATTCGTGTAGGAGAGGGTAGTCAACGTCCAGGGCTGTTGCTGGATTTGAATAAGGGAGCGGTCTCCCAGGATTTAGATATCTGCTGGAGTTGGTGCTTCTTAGTATTGGGAGGAGGATAGGTGATTTTAAGGCCCCATTGGGAGAGATATTTTATGCCATGGTTTGGTGTCATTATAGGGATTATTTTGTCCTGGTAGGTCACAAGGAGCTTTGTAGGGTGTCCCCAGCTATATCTGATTTGTTGTGTTCTCAGTGTTTCTGTTATAGGACGAAATTCCCGCCGTCTTGCTGCTGTTGCTTGAGAGATATCAGCAAAAATTAAAAACCTGAAAAAAGGTTCAGGTAGAGTTTTCATTTTCCTTGATGTTGACATAAGCATGTCTTTGATGTGAAAAAAATGTATACGGGCGATAACGTTGCGTGGTATGGAGGCTGGGAGGAAACCAGTCAGTGTGCCGGGTCTATGAGGAGACTCTGTTTAGAGACTGATAGAAGGATTTTCCCGAACAACGTTTTCAGATAGCTTGTAAGCTCATTTTGCGTCACGAATTCAGGGATCCCCCTGATTTTAACGTTGTTCCTTCAGGATCTGTCCTCTAAATCTGAGATTTTATCTTGGAGTTTCTGAATGGTTTGGGCTTGTGCATGATAAGTGTCCACTATATGATTGTGAGCTGACACTAATTCTCCCACTTTGGTTTCAAGCTCCTCTGTGCATTCTGCAACATGGGTGATCTGATCTTGTGTGTGCCTGAAAGCTCTGTCAATGTTATTCTGTATGCCCAGATAGAGAAATTGCAGCATGTGTTTAATTTCTGAGGCAGAAGCTGACTTATCTGAGGCAGGGAATTCTTCCAGGGGATTGTCAAATTCAGTGTCAGACAGTGGTGTAAGTGCAGGGGAGAGATTCAGATTCTTACTTACATGCCACCTGGACAATGAATATTGTAACGGTGAGGAAGCTGGGCATTTCTGGGGTTCCTTTTGGGGTGATTGAGGGTCAGTGATGTCCTCACAGGGTTCCAAGTCAGCTTGTGACATGTTCACAGTGCCGCCTGTTCATGCTACTCTCTCCGAAGCTCCCTGTGTATCAGTACGAGGCGGTCCATCACCTTCTTGATTTCTTCCATCCCCTGACTTGGGGAAGAAATCTGTCAATTTGCGGGGCTACACGGGCACCCTTTTCCCTCCGATTGTTCCCTCCTTGTCGCAGGCGTCTTTCCCCGCAATGCCGGCGGGTGCCTGGGACAAAGACACGGTTTTGCTGCGAGAGGCCGTGGGTCACAGGAGCTCCTTATTCAGGCTTCCATGTGGCTCTTAAAGACAGCCTTATCCACCTCAACCCTCCCTCCCCCAATTTCACCATCCTCGCTAACTACAATTCATTTCAATTACATTTGTAGAATGTCTGCCAAATTTAAGAGAAACAAAATACAATAGTTCTACTAATGACCAGTAATAGCATGAATTCACATTTATTAATTAAAGTAGAACTATAGGCAATTTGTTTTTCCATCTTGAATAGAGTAAGGGAGGGTTATAACCCTTGTCAGATTTTTTTCGCCATTTGTGTCCTATTGAGGAGATTTACCTTCACTTCCTGTCCCACAGCCAAACAGGAAGTAAGTAGAAATCCCTGCAAATAAAGGGAATCCATTGGGGACCCCCAGATCACCAGAACTAGTGTCCCCATTGGAAGATTTGCCCTCTATTACTTTTCTGGAGACAACCCAGAATTTGGAATTTTCTTTTACTTTCACTTTCAATGATAATGGTAAACAGGACAAATCGGGAGCACAGACAGCAATAATAAAAAAAGTTTTGCCTTTAGTAATATTATTATGGCTTTTTCCAATGTAAATCAGTTTATGTACATGCTGTTAGAGTACATGATACGCTGTGCGTATCTTGCACAATAATATGTGCCGGATTCTTCAGGTTTCATTCCAGTGAGTTTTAAAAACACTTCTCCTGTGTTTGTGTTTCTGGACAGAGTCACCCGTCCCTGAACAGTGCTGGCATAAATTGTGCTGGCATCATGAAATATTACCCCCAACCACACCATCTGTTTCCTGTCAGATTGGCGGATCCAGTTCACACCATACATGTTAGTGCTGTCAGTGAGGGAGGCCCCGGTCACTTTACAGGTCAGTTCCAGAGTCTCTGATAGCTTCACAGTCCTAGGACCAGACTCCACCATTGAGATTTGTGATGTGACATCTGCAAATATATAATATATTTTGTTATATACTTCATCCTATAGCTTAGTTCAAATAAGTAAACTTAATAAAAAGTAACACACATTGTACTAAAGACACAATGAAAAGTAACCACAGGAGAGGAGTCATGTCTGAAGTTGTTCAGTGCTGATTCTGCTCAGATAATGTTTCCTGTGGTTGGCTCTGTATTTAAATAAAAACTTAGCATGAACACATTTTGCATACATGGAAATAATTGGGTGAGTTGACCCAATGGGATAGCTGGTTTGTTTTGAAGCTAATTTTTGTTTTCCCTGAAGAATATTCAGTATTTAAGTGATTCTAAAGGTATTTTTTAAAATAGAAAACATGTCATACTTACCTGCTCTGTGTAATGGTTTTGCACAGAGCAGCCCCGATCCTCCTCTTCTGGGGTTTTCTGCCAGCGCTCCTGGCTCCCCCCCTGCTGAGTGCCCCCATAGGAAGCCCCTTGCTATGGGGGCACTACTGTGGGCTCGCTCCAGAGTGACACTCTGGGTCCATTGACACACAGAGTGCAGCTTAGCCCCGCCTCTCCTCACTGATTGAGCCATTGGCTCCTGCTGCTGCCTCTCTGTCCAATGAGGTTAGAGAAAGCAGAGAGAGAGCTGCTGATCTTGTGTACATTGCTGGATCAAGATTGGGTTCAGGTATTGGGGGCTGGGGGGGAGATGAGCACAAAAGGTTTTTTACGTTAATGCATACAATACATTAAAGTGGATGTAAACCCGATTCATGAAATTTGAGCTGGGCACATAGATCTGCAGAATTTTCTTATCTCTCTTCAAAGCACTGTGTCTCATAGCTGTCTCTTCCTTTGTAGCTCTGTTATGAGCCTGATAAGTTGTCACACGTTCTCAGAGATGGAACCTGCGTGTCGGAGGAGTTTTCTAAAAATAGATTAGCAGTTAAATCACCATCTAAGAGCACAGTGCTTTCTGCCTTTGCCTATGAGGAGAGGGGGTGTGTGCCTTTCCTCCAATCAGCTGTCTTGGCTGTATGCCAATGATCCATTCCCAGAGGTAACCAAGAAGAGAAAAATGTTAACAAAATCTCCACTTTGTAAAGGATATATACAGAAGAAGAGGGCAGATATACATTTAATAGTTATATAGAGAGATGTGTTTCATCTCTGTTTATCATCTGAGGCTGTTCACTTCACTGGGTATATGGAGGGTTTACATCCACTTTAAGGTAAAAAAAACCCTTCTCCCTTCAGAACAACGCTTAGGCTTTGTTCACAAGGGGCATATGGATCAATGCCCCATGTAAGAGCTGTGTTTACCTGCATGGGATGCACAGGTGTTCCACGCATACCTGTGCAGGGTGTCTACACAGCATGCTGAGTTCCAGTTGACAGTAATGGGACTGCCTGCATGGGGATGCACAAGACTCTTTGCATCCCCATGCAAGTAGACACGATCCTCATATGGGGCATGGAAAATCAGAAATTCAGCTGTTCAGGGCTGTACATATGCCACATGACATGTCACATTTGAGGGATAGTACTGTTGCTGAACAAGACCCAAATGAAGGAGGCCATATCCTAATCGCCCTGCAACTGCATGCAATGCACGTGGTTGTAGCATGGTGGGACAGCATTTTAAGATTTAAAACAGGCTGTTATGAGCTGACCTATTGCCTCCTTACCATCTGCAAAATGTCCTCTGAAAAGCAATCCATGTGATCGAGCCCTGACCTGAAAAGTAAAGGCATAATGTGCTAGCATGCATTGCATACTAGTACATTATGTGAAACTTACCTGCAAATGAAGCCCTCGTTGTCACTACTGGAGGCCGCATCCATGTTCATCCATCTCCCTTCCAGGTCTGCAAGCTTCAGCAGTGTGACTGTCCGAAGCTGCATGATATCACTCCTGTGCATGCATGTGCATGGAATTTTGGTGGTTATACCGGGATAACACTTGCAGCTGCAGGCATCACCATAGTATTTGTTTTTTAGAAATGGCGGTCGGCTTCCTGGTAATAGCAATTGGAATGGTTCACCAGCTATTACAAACAGTGGGAGGGCACGTCCCGCCGCCTTCCGCACCTCTCTCAGGCTCTCCTGTCCCACCTGGAAACACTGTTCGGAATGGTAACCTGGAAGCCATTATATGACATCACTTGGTGAGCTTGGTGTTTTAAATGTTTTTAAGTTCAAAGGTGGGATTTGGGGTCTTATAGACCCCAGATTTCTCCATAAAGAGGACCTTGTCACATGTCTATTGCTGTCACAAAGATGTTTGCATTCCTTGTGACAACAATAAAAGTGATAAAAAAATTAAAGCAACTGTGTAAAAATAAATAAATGAATTAATTCATAATTTTAAAAAAGTAAAGTGCCCCCATGCTCCCGTGCTCGCACACAAAGGCAAATGCGCATTTTGGTATCACATGCACACAAATAGCGACTGTCCCACACATGTGAGGTATCTCTAGCACTAGACCTCCTCTGTAAATCTAAAGTGGGTAACTTGTAAAAGTTTTTAAAGCGTCGCCTATGGATAGTAAAATTTACGTTATTTGTCGCCATTGCACGGGTGTGCGCAATTTTAAAGCATGACATGTTTGGTATCTGTTTACTAGATGTTACTTCATCTTTTACATCTTACAAAAAAAAGGGCTGTGTATTGTGTTTTTTTGGATTACAATTAAAAAAGTGTATTTTTTCCCCCCCAAAAATTGCATTTGAAACAACCAGGCCGGGCTTGAGGCTCAGTGGCAACAACCACTCATCGGTCTGTTGTTCAATGCCCGTCCACAGCTCCTGCGCAGTGTAGGGTTTATCACCCATACATATCAGTTTTAACCACTTTAAGACCGGGCCTCTTTTTGGAGTTCGGTGGTTGCAAGTTAAAATCAGGTTTTTTTGCTATAAAATTACTTAGAACCCCCAAACATTATATATTTTTTTTCTAACACCTTCGAGAATAAAATGGCGGCCATTGCAAAACTTTATGTCACACCGTATTTGCGCAGCGGTCTTACAAGCGCGATTTTTTTTTTAAAAATCAGTTTTTTGAGTTAAAAAATAAGACAACAGTAAACTTGTGAAAGATAATGTTACGCCGAGTAAAATGATACCCAACATGTTATGCTTCAAAATTGCGTCCGCTCGTGGAATGGTGACAAACTTTGCAACATAAAAATCTCCATTGGCGACGTTTAAAAAATTCTACAGGTTAGCATTTTTGAGTTACAGAGGAGGTCTAGGGCTAGAATTATTTCTCTCGCTCTAATGATCGCGGCGATACCTCACATGTGTGGTTTGCACACCGTTTTCATATGTGGGTGGGATTTACGTATGCGTTCGCTTCTGCGCGCGAGCTCGCAAGGACGGTGCGCTTTAAATTATTATTTTTTTTAATTATTTATTTTACTTTTTCATTTTTATTTTTACACCTTTCTTTTTTTAAAAAAAAATGTTGATCACTATTTTCCTATTACAAGAAATGTAAACATTCCTTGTAATAGAAAAAAGCATGCCAGGACTTCCACAATATGAGATCCGGGGTCAAAAAGACCTCAGATCTCATATTTACACTGAAATGCATAAAAAAAAAAAAAAAATTTGAAAAAAATGGCAAGAGAAAAAAAAAATGTCCCCTTTAAGAGCATTGGGCGGAAGTGACTTGTGACGTCGCTTCCGCCCAACCATGTTATGGAGACGGGTGAACGGCTTCAGCCGCTCACTCGGCTCACGGACACTGGGGGGAACGGACTCGATCATCTCCGCCGCTGCCGGTGGGTCCGGTAAGCGGCGGAGATGACCGGAAAGCGGCGGGAGGGGGGGGCACCTCTCCCGCCGCTGATAAAAGTGATCTCGCAGCGAATCCGCTGCTAAGACCACTTTTATCTTGCAGGGAATCGCCTGCTGAAAAAATAGATACCGGGGTTATGGTAGCTATCTGCTACCATAACAACGGTATTCCACTTCAAAACTGCCGCCGTCAAACACGTACGGCGGTCTGGAAGTGGTTAAACCAGCACTGTAGACGCACTTTTAAATTTTGTGCAAGAAATGCACAGCAAGGTTCAAATGTACTATGTAGCACTATTTATTATTCTTTTTTTTAAACCAGCACTGTAGATGCACTTTTTAATTTGTGCAAGAAATGCACAGCAAGGTGCAAATGTACTATGTAGCACTATTTTTTTTTTAAACCAGCAATGTTGACGCACTTTTTAATGTTGTGCAAGAAATGCACAGCAAGGTGCAAATGTACTATGTAGCACTATTTATTATTCTTTTTTTTTAAACCAGCAATGTAGACACACTTTTATTTTTGTGCAAGAAATGCACCGCTCGCCGCAAATGTAGTATTTAGAATATTTTTTTTTTAACCAGCAATGTAGACGCACTTTTTATTTTTGTGCAAGAAATGCACCGCTGGCCACAAATGTAGTATTTAGAATATTTTTTTTTTAAACCAGCAATGTAGACGCACTTTTTATTTTTGTGCGAGAAATGCACCGCTGGCCGCAAATGTAGTATTTCGAATATTTTTTTTTTAAACCAGCAATGTAGACGCACTTTTTATCTTTGTGCAAGAAATGCAACGCTGGCCGCAAATGTAGTATTAAGAATATTTTTTTTTAAACCAGCAATGTAGACACACTTTTTATTTTTGTGCAAGAAATGCACCGCTGACCGCAAATGTAGTATTTAGAATATATATATATATATTTTTTTAAAACCAGTAATGTAGACGCACTTTTTATTTTTGTGCAAGAAATGCACCGCTGGCCGCACATGTCATATTTAGAATATATTTTTTTTTAAACCAGCAATGTAGATGCAGTTTTTATTTTTGTGCAAGAAATGCACCGCTGGCCGCAAATGTAGTATTTATTTTTTTTTTTAAACCAGCAATGTAGACGCACTTTTTATTTTTGTGCAAGAAATGCACCGCTCGCCGCAAATGTAGTATTTAGAATATATATTTTTTTAAACCAGCAATGTAGACGCACTTTTTGATTTTGTGCAAGAAATGCCCCGCTGGCCGCAAATGTAATATTTTGCACAAAAAAAAATGTTTTAATTTGTCTAACTGCAATGTATTTAAATATGCCACTTGCAAAAATGGCTGCAAACGCCCACCTAACAAACAGAAAAATTGCTTAGGTTTTATATGAGGCACTTTGCTTAGCAAACAAAATGTACTCTAGCAAACAAAAATCTCCTCTAGCACCCACCCACCAATAAATCGCTGTTTTTAACAGATTTTCGAAAGCTAATCTATCCCTCACAGCAGCAGCAGCAGCAGCATTCTCTCTCTACACTAGTATGAGATGATTTTCTAAAGCTAATCTGTCCCTCACAGCAGCAGTAGTATCCTCTCCCTACACTAGTATGAGATGATTTTCTAAAGCTAATCTGTCCCTCACAGCAGTAGCAGCATCCTCTCCCTACACTAGTATGAGATGATGTGACATGAAGCACTGCCTGACTCCAGCTTATATAGAGGCTGGGTCACATGATGCACAGGCCAATCACAGCCATGCCTTTAGTAGGCATGGCTGTGATGGCTTCTAAGGGCAAACCAGTGAAACGTTTGTTGATTGGCTGCCCTGCAGCTATTCAACAGGCGCGAAAAAATACCTGAACCCGAACCCAGACTTTTCCTCAAATGTCCGGGTTTGGGTTCAGGACACCCTAAAGTCCGGTACGAACCCGAACTTTACAGTTTGGGTTCGCTCATCTCTAGTCTTCTCCCACTGCTGTCTCTTCCCGGTGCTGTCTTCTCACTGAGATGTCTTCTTGTGCTATCTTCTCCTGCTGCTGTCTTTTTCCTCGCCGCTGGTTACCGGCTAAAAAAAAAAAAAGCTGCTCTTGTCCTGTGGCTGTCTTCCTCCGTTGTGTTGTCGCACTCTGTCTGGCATCACTTATATAGCTATGGGGTGTGGCCATCCAATGACATCAACAGTCAGAGCCAGGTGATGTCATCGGATGACCACTCTTCCGTTTGTAAGGCATCCTTAAATGGAAGAGGGAGTAGTGCAAGGTCTCTAACATCCACCAGCTCCGTGATGTCGTCATTAAGGAGTGGAAGAGAACTCCAGTGGCAACCTGTGACGCTCTGGTGAACTCCATGCCCAAGAGGGTTAAGGCAGTGCTGGAAAATAATGGTGGTTACACAAAATATTGACACTTTTGGGCCCAATTTGGACATTTTCACTTAGGGGTGTACTCACTTTTGTTGCCAGCGATTTAGACATTAGACGGTTGTTAGGGATGAGCTGTTGGTTTGAGTCTAATGTAAGTTTGACTCGAACATTGGCTGTTCTGCTGTTCGCCGAATTCAGAACATTATGGGGCGTTCGCACCAAATTTGCAGGCCACATAATGCATTGCTAGACTGTGAAAAATGCCACCCGCTGATTGGCGAAATCATGCACACGACCTACAGGGTTGCCAACCGCCAGTAAATTTACTGACAGTTTGTAAAAATCAGTGATTTTTACAACTGTCTATAAATATCAGGGTCTGATAATTTGTCATGATGTGCTGACTTTTTAGGTGTAAACCGGGCAAATTACTTGATATGGGTATTGTCAGTGTTTCCATGTTGTGTTTAACCACTTAAGGACCGGAAGGATTTCCAGCTTTAGGACCGGAGCCCTTTTTGCGATTAGGCACTGCGTCGCTTTAACTGACAATTGCGCGGTCGTGCGACGTCGTACCCAAACGAAATTTGCGTCCTTTTTTTACCACAAATAGAGTTTTCTTTTGGTGGTATTTGATCACCACTGCGTCATTTCTGATCGCCGCTATAAACAAAAGAAGAGCGACAATTTTGCAAAAAAAAACTAATTTCTTACTTTTTGCTAAAATACAAATCCAAAAAAAAAATATAAAAAAACAATTTTTTTCACCGTTTTTGGCCGATTTATATTCTTCATCATATTTGCGATAAAAAAATCTCAATCAGCGTTTATTGATTGGTTTGCGCAAAAGTGGTCGCGTTTACGGATGATGAGAATTCATTTTTGGGGTTTTTATTTTTTATTTTTTTTTTTACTAATAATGGTGGCGATCTGCGATTTTTAGCGGTACTGCGATATTTCAGCGGACATGTCGGAACATTTTGACACTTTTTTGGGACCATTGGCATTTATACAGCGATCAGTGCTATAAAAATGCACTGATTACTGTGTAAATGCCATTGGCAGTGAAGGGGTTAACCTGCAGGGGGCGCTCTAAGGGTTAACTGTGTTCCCTGGGCGTGTTCTAACTGTAGGGGGACTGCCCTAGCTGGGGAAGGGAAGTGGTCACAGCCTTCACGTACAGGAAGGCTGTGATCACAGCCCTTCCCCCTCACACAGAGCGGAGGTCCGTGTTTACTTACACGGACCTCCGCTCCTTCACTCCGGGGGGGGCATCGCGGGTGGCCGGCGGCAATCGAAGCCGCCGCACCCGCTCCCTGGCCCTCCCCGGACACAGTGAGCGCGCGGGCGCGCCTCCGGCGGTGCACGCTCACTGTGCGCGATCTGGCGGCCACCGTCATATGACGGCGATTTGCCTTACAGCGCCACTTTGCGGCCGTCAATTGCCGATTGACAGTCGGCAAGTGGTTAAATATCAATTGTCTTAGTTTTTAATAGGAGTTCTGTTATTTTTCAAGTTGCCAGTAAATTTTCCATATTTTGCCAGTAAAAAATGCTGCGGGAGGTTGGCAACACTGAAGACCTGCATGCTTTGGCCAATCACAGCGCACTCTGCTGTGAGAGCCATGATTGGCTAAAAGGCAGGTTGCCTTTGGCCAATCATGTCTCAGGGGTCTCCGTCAATGCCCCACAATATATAAGGCCGCTTGTACACCGGCTGCGTGTAGTGTGAACGGGGAGACCGGAGAATGATGTTGATCTAGTTTAGCAGGTTTAGTTACTGGCGTGTAAGCAGTGTAGTATATAGATTTAGTGTAGAGTATATACAGGCAGTGCAGGCAGTGAAGTATATAGATCTACTGTAGCCTATATACAATCAGTGCAGGCAGTGTAAAAATATATACCGTATTTAGTATATATATATATATATACTGCATTTAGTGTAGACAATATATACAGCTCATTCAGTGTATAGTATATGGAGTCCGTTTAGGCAGTGTAAGAATATATATATACCGCTTATAGTATATATAGTACCTCACAAAAGTGAGTACACCACTCACATTTTTGTAAATATTTTATTATATCTTTTCAGGAGACAACACTTAAGAAATGACACTTTGCTACAATGTAAAGTAGTGAGTGTACAGCTTGTATAATAGTGTAAATTTGCTGTCCCCTCAAAATAACTCAACACACAGCCATTATTGTCTGAGCCGCTGGCAACAAAAGTGAGTACACCCCTAAGTGAAAATGTCCAAATTGGGATAATTACCCATTTTCCGTCCCCGTTGTCATGTGACTCGTTAGTGTTACAAGGTCTCAGGTGTGAATGGGGAGCAGGTGTGTTAAATTGGTGTTATCACTCTCACTCTCTCATACTGGTCACTAGAAGTTCAACATGGCACCTCATGGCAAATACCTTCCTTTGGAAATCTTATACAAAGCATGGCAACTGTTAATAACTCTGAGTTCAGGTTAGCTTTAAAAGAGAAGTTTAGAAAAAAAATTATACTCACCGATGCTGCATCTATCCCCCGCCACCTCTGAATTGAGAACTAACTAACAATCAAAGACTTCTGATCACCTTGTCCTTCCCTCCACTCTGAACAAATAGCGGTGAATATCAGTAATCGGCTCTCTGCCCTGCCCCTCCAGCACTCACTGGAGCACTGGGCTGTGGAGGAGCGAGAAGCTGGCTCAGGCTCTCAGCAGCTATCTGAGAGGCTAAGCCAGCATGCCGTGCTTCAACAGCTTAGTGTACATTTATGGCACTGCTCTGTGCTGATATGATGTGACTCCCACGTGCATGCATGGGAGCGACATCATCACAGCTCAACTGTTCAGCCAGCTGAACAGAGTGAACCTGGAAGGAAGACCATTAGAAAATGGAGGTCCCTGTGACCAGTGGGGTGCTGACAGAGCAACGTAATCTGTTAATAAGCTGTGCATACTGGCATATTATGGCATAAATCTCCTAGGAGCCCATGTATTTAAACAAATATAGCACAGTTTAATTCTGCTTTAAAGGGTTACTCCACTTTGGGAAAAAAATAGCAAATAAAAATATAATATAGTGTATATAATTGTGACTCAAGTCATATTGTAATTGTAAATGTTATTAAAAATTACCTTTTCATTTCAATCTGCAGCTCCGTAATTTTCTATAAAGTGCAATGCAATATGGCTACCTGGAGTTGTTCTGTACACAGAATGTGTACAGAATGCCCCCCAGAAACATCATTTCCTTCTTGTGTGATTGGCTCATTGATTTTCTCAGAAGTCTACATTAAGATACCAGTCAGATATCCCCTGCAACAAAAATGTAATTTTTGGTGAGATACTCCTAATAGGAAATCACGTCTAAAGGGATGCAGACCCTGCAATTTTCCTCATTAATGCCCTGCTGGTGCAGCAGATGTTTGATAATTATAAAACCACCCCAATTAGATTAACTTACCACATGGATTCAGACAACCACACATGGATTTTTTCAGAATAACAAAAGGTAGCAATCTGCAACAAAGTTTGTTAAATTCCTTGTAATGTGCATAGATCACCCACAGGGGATTGGTTTTTCTCAACAAAAGTGGAGTTACTTTTTACGTGTAGGTCAATTCCTGACAATTTTAGGTGCCCCTTTTTACATGCTCAGAACATAGATAATAGCCACTAAAGGAGCCATTTAAAAACCTTTAAAATTCTTAAAGACAGCCTTATCCAACTCAACCCTCCCTCCCCCAATTTTACCGTCCTTGTTGACTACAATTCATTTCAATTACATTTGCAAGAATGTCTGCCAAATTTCAGAGAAACAAAATAGAATAGTTCTACTAATGACCAGTAATAGCATGAATTCACCTTTATTAATTAAAGTAGAAATATAGGCAATTTGTTTTTCCATCTTGAATAGAGTAAGGGAGGGTTATAGCCCCTGTCAGATTTTTTTCGCCATCTGTGTCCCATTCAGGAGATTTACCTTCACTTCCTGTCCCACAGCCAAAAAGGAAGTAAGTAGATATCTCTGCAAAATAAGGGAACCCATTTGGGACCCCCAGATCACCAGAATTAGTGTCCCCATTGGAAGATTTCCCCTCTATTACTTTTCTGGAGACAATCCAAAATGTGGGATTTTCTTTTACTTTCACTTTCAATGATAATAGTAAAGAGGACAAATAAAGAGGATGAATCTCCCTATCGGGGGCACAGACAGCAATAATAAAAAAAGTTTTGCCTTTATTTATACTATTATTACTTTTTCCAATGTAAATCAGTTTATGTACATGCTGTTAGAGTACATTATATGCTGTGTGTGTCTTGCACAATAATATGTGCCGGATTCTTCAGGTTTCATTCCAGTGAGTTTTAAAAACACTTCTCCTGTATTTGTGTTTCTGGACAGAGTCACCCGTCCCTGAACAGAGCTGGCATAATTTGTGTTGGCATTATGCCATATTACCCCCAACCACACCATCTGTTTCCTGTCAGATTGTCGGACCCAGTGCACACCATGCATGTTAGTGCTGTCAGTGAGGGAGGCTCCGGTCACTTTACAGGTCAGTTGCAGAGTCTCTGATGGCTTCACTGTCCCAGGACCAGACTCCACCATTGAGACTTGTGATGTGACACCTGCAAATATAAAATATATTTTGTTATATACTTCATCCTATAGCTTAGTTCAAATAAGTAAACTGAATGAAAAGTAACACACATTGTACTAAAGACACAATGAAAAGTAACCACAGGAGAGGAGTCATGTCTGAAGTTGATCAGTGCTGATTCTGCTCAGATAATGTTTCCTGTGGTTGGCTCTGTATTTAAATAAAAACTTAGCATGAACACATTTTGCATACATGGAAATAATTGGGTGAGTTGACCCAATAGGATAGCTGGTTTGTTTTGAAGCTAATTTTTCTTTTCCCTGAAGAATATTCAGTATTTACGTGATACTAAAGGTATTGGGGCTGATCCTCCTCTTCTGGGATTCCCCACCAATGCTCCTGGCTCCTCCACCTGCTGAGGGCCCCCACAGAAAGCCCCTTGCTATGGGGGCACTACTGTGGGATCGCTCCAGAGTGATGCTCTGTGTCCATTGACACACAGAGTGCAGCTTAGCCCCACCCCTGCTCTCTCCACACTAATTGGGCCAATGGCTCCAGCTGCTGCCTTTCTGTCCAATGAGGTTAGAGAGAGCAGAGAGAACTGCTGCTCTTGTGTACTTTGCTGGATCAAGATTGGGTTCAGGTAAGTATTGGGGGGCTGGGGGGAGATGAACAATTTACCTTAATGCATACAATACATTAAAGTGGATGTAAATCCGATTCATGACATTTGAGCTGGGCACATAGATCTGCAGGATTTTCTTTTCTCTATTCTAAGGCCTGTGTCTCGTAGTTGTCTCTTCCTTTGTAGCTCTGTTATCAGCCTGATAAGTTGTCAAGCGTTCTCTGAGTCGGGAGATAGACCTGTGTGTCAGAGGAGGTTGCTAAAAATAGATTAGCAGTGAAATTGCAGTCTAAGAGCACAGTGCTTTCTGCCTTTGCCAATGAGGAGAGGGGGTGTGTGCCTTTCCTCCAATCAGCTGTCTTGGCTGTATGCCAATGATCCATTCCCAGAGGTAACCAAGAAGAGAAAAATGTTAACAAAATCTCCACTTTGTAAAGGATATATACAGAAGAAGAGGGCAGATATACATTTAATAGTTATATAGAGAGATGTGTTTCATCTCTGGGTATCATCTGAGGCTGTTCACTTCACTTGGTATATGGAGGGTTTACATCCACTTTAAGGTAAAAAACTCTTCTCCCTGTAGAACAATGCTTAGGCTTTGTTCACGAGGGGCATATGGATCGATTCCCCATGTAAGAGCTGTGTTTACCTGCATGGGGATACAAAAGTGTTCCACGCACCCCTGTGCAGGCAGTCTCATTGTTGTCAATTGGGACACAGCAGCTACATGGACACAGCGCTACTTCCAATGTGACATCTGTGCAGGTGAGGGTGTGTGCCCCTGAATGTACCCAGGGTGTCCACACAGCATGCTGAGCTCCAATTGACAGTAATGGGACTGCCTGCATGGGGATGCACAAGACTCTTGTGCATCACCATGCAAGTAAACACGATCCTCATATGGTGCATGGAAAATCAGAAATTCAGCTGCTCAGGGCTGTACATATGCCACATGACATGTCACATTTGAGGGATAGTACTGTTGCTGAACAAGACCCAAATGAATGGGGCCATATCCTAATTGCCCTGCAACTGCATGCAATGCACGTGGTTGTAGCATGGTGGGTCAGCATTTTAAGATTTAAAACAGGCTGTGATGAGGTGTCATATTGCCTCCTTACCATCTGCAAAATGTCTTCTGAAAAGCAATCCATGTGATCGAGCCCTGACCTGCAAAGTAAAGGCATAATGTGCTAGCATGCATCGTATACTAGCACATTATGTGAAACTTACCTGCAAATGAATCCTTCCTTGTCACCGCTGGAGGCCGCATTCATCTTCACCTGTCTTCCTTCCAGGTCTTCTGTGCATGCATGAGCATGGAATTTCGTTGGTTATACCGGGATAATGCTTGCAGCTGCAGGCATCACCATAGTATTTGTTTTTTAGAACTGGCGGTCGGCTTTCTTGTAATAGCAATCGGAGCGTCTCACCAGCTATTACAAGCAGTGGTAGGGGATGTCCCACCATCTTCCGCATCTCTCTCAGGCTCTCCTGTCCCACCGGGAAACCCGAGCGATCAGCCGGCGCTTCCAGAATCGGCTTTGATCGACTGTTCGGAATGGTAACCCGGAAGCCATTATATGACATCACTTGGTGAGCTTGGTGTTTTACATGCTTTTAAGTGCAAAGGTGGGATTTGGGGTCTTATAGACCCCAGATTTCTCCATAAAGGAGGACCTTGTAACATGTCTATTGCAGTCACAAAGATGTTTGCAATCCTCGTGACAACAGTAAAATTGATTAAAAAAAAATTAAAGCAACTGTGTAAAAATAAATAAATAAATTAATTAATAATTTTAAAAAAAGTAAAGTGCCCCCGTGCTCGCACGCAAAGGCAAATGCGCATTTTGGTATCACATGCACACAAATAGTGACTGTCCCACACATGTGAGGTATCTTTAGCACTAGACCTCCTCTGTAAATCTAAAGTGGTAACTTGTAAAAGGTTTTAAAGCGTCGCCTATGGATAGTAAAATTTACGTTGTTTGTCGCCATTGCACAGGTGTGTGCAATTTTAAAGCATGACATCTTTGGTATCTGTTTACTAGATGTAACTTCATCTTTTACATCTTACAATAAATGGGCTGTGTATTGTGTTTTTTTTTTTATTAAAATTCAAAAAAATTAATTTTTTCCTCAAAAAATTGCATTTGAAAAAACGCTGCGGATATACCATGTGTGAAAATTGCAAATCACACCAATTTATTCTCTAGGGCCTCTTCTTTAAAAATATATAATTTTGGGGGGTTCTAAGTAGTTTTCTAAAGACCGTGAAAAATAAGTGTTAGTCATAAAAAACGATCTTTTGATGAATCTTGGGCGGTTTTAATATATAAAAATTTCTTCTCCGGGATCTCTTATTTAACCACGTAAAAC